>CAUZXS010004251.1:0-92500 GCA_963585895.1 Sepioteuthis lessoniana
ATATATACACACACACACACACTCATAAAAAGATGCTTGTCCTAAACATAACTATTGGTTATATCATCATCATCATGTCGCGCCATCCCTGACCCTTTCTTGTCACCCTTTTCTATTGTCTATTGCTTCTGGCATGTCTTCTGGGCTTCATCCCGTATCGGCACAGAGCTGCTGTGTGTAGCTTCTAATTGGTCGTCCTGCTTTTTCTCATCAATGTGATGGGGTTCACAGGCGTGTATCACTTATGATTATGTCCTTATTTCTCCAGCAGTGTCTTGCATGTCTGGTTCGTCTAACTTTGATAGTTTTCGTGATGAGTGTTAAGTGACCATACAGCTGCTGCTTTGTTGGGTGCTGCCTCCAGGATTTGTTCAATACAGCTTTCAGCATTCTTTTATAATTGCCGTCAAGCTTTTTCTTCGTAAATTTAGTTATCGTCCATGTAGTGCATCCATATAGCAGTATCGACACAACTGCTGCTTGGAAAAAACTACATTTTATTTTATCAATCAGGTCTGACTTCCTCATGACTGATAGCCTATTGATAGCTATCCTTGCCTTTGCTAGTCACATGTTCATGTCTGTCTCGGTTGATGAGACACTGCTTTCTAGGTAGGTGAACTTGTCTACTAGTTTCAGAGAGCTACTTTTAGTGTGGAGATGTCACATGTTTGATTAAAGCACATATATTCCATTTTTTGTGCATTGACATGGAGGCCTATGCCTGTAGCTGCTCATTCAAGACTTTGTAGCTGGGTTTTGGCTTGGGCAGGTGAATTTGCTAGAAGCGCTATGTCATCGGCGTAGTCTGCATCTATAATTGTTTGTGCGGGGTATCTTCTGCTTCTTTCCTTTGTTAGCTTGAAACCGTTTTCTTTGATTTTATCAATAGATGTTGTAAGCATGTAGTGTAGACAGATGATAAAGAGGTATGGGGCTAATGTGTCTTCTTGCAGTACACCTGCTACAATGTCAAAGTAGTCTGTGTCTCCATCCAGGGAACGGAGTTTTACTTTGTGTTTCTATATAGCATCATTATGACTGTGACGGTTTCTTTTAGTAGGCTATAGGCAAGTAGAATTTGCTTCATCTTTCCTCAGTGTGTTGAGTCAAAGGCCTGGGTAAAGTCAACAAATAATATTGTTGCCTCTAGGTTTTTTGCGCATACACTTTCAAGAATTCGACGGATAGTCAAAATTTGTGACGTCATGGATATATTCCTCTGGAAGCCATTTTGGTTCTTTCTAAGTATGTTCTCAATTTTGGGTTCTATGCAGTTGTGTAGTAGAGCATTGTATACCTGGCCACTATGGATGTAAGGGTTATACCTTGGTAGTTTTTGGCTAATCCGAGTTCACCTTTTTTGGGTAAAGGGAGGATGCATCCCTTCGTCCATCCGTCTCTTGGGTTTTGATATTATGACATTACAGTGTCGGAGCAGTATGTCATTGAATTCTCTGATCTTCCATACTTCTGGGGATATTTCATCAAGTCCTGCTGCTTTTCTATTTTTAATTTTTCTTAGTACCAAGTCAAGTTCTTGCATAAACTGTCCTAGTTTGATGTCTAATTGTTTACTTATAATTCTCGTGATTGATTCATGTCTAACTTCTCGAAATGTTGTTTCCATAGGTGTATTCATTCTTGTTGGCTGGTAGCTTTCAGTTTAGCTTTTGCAGTGCTCTTCCTTCTACTCACTTCCCTTTACTGTTTGCCATGCTATCCTAGATTTTCTATCTTCAACCGAGTCTCTTATTGATCTGATTTTGTATGTATTCTGTTTGTTCTTTTAGGTATGTTTATTTTATATGATATATACGTTTTGTAAGATTTTATTTAGTTATATATTTCAATCTATTTTTTTCTTTTTTTTTATCTATTCTATTTATTTTTTGCGTGAAGGTGTGTGATTGTATTAGGTTTTAAGCATTCATTTTAAATCAATTCATTTTATTAAATAATATTTTAGACATTAACGGTATTAGTAGCGATGAACCCATACCAGTTCTACGTTGAAATATACATGTTCAATAATCTATAGTGAGGGAGTTTTTGTTACAATTCGTTTAGCGTGTTCGTTTTAGAGTTAGCCAGTTTGTAAATATAGCATTTTAAACGATAATGTTTTCATGAAGATTCCAAAGTATTACTCAGGTGTTGGTTTTTCTGTTTGTATTTTAATTTTTTTCTCTTTTGTAAATCGTTTGATAAGGAAATTTTAACGTATAGTAATGCGCGGCATTTAGTTCGTAATTGTACAGTGTTTAATGAAAATAAGTTTAAAAAAAAAAAACTAAACATATTTCAATTTTATATAGGAGTTTGTTTTAATCGCAATTTTATATTTATGTACAGAATTTTTTTTTTTTTTTTTTATCTATTTATTTATTTATTTATTTTTTGCGAGTTTTGAAAAGAAAAAAAAAAAGGAAAAGAAGGAAAAAGAAAAAAATATATACCGGATTGAACAACTAGCCGAATAACGACGTCATTGCGTCCGGAAAGCAAGAGCAAACTGGCCTCCCGATTTTAAAGGAAAGATTTAGAAGTCATCAGAAGAGCTTAGTTCTGATTGGCTGTTGCAAAATTAAAAGTGATACCCATGGATAGAGCCATTTTTGTGGTCATTTGTCTTGTGTGGATGCGCAGGTTAGCTGCTGGGATGGGAGTTGGAGTAAGATTAATGCCAACTGGGTCATTTGGGCAAGGGGGCCTGATGTTGCAAGACCCGAAACCCCCCATGTACCCAAAGGAAACATCACTGATGACCCATCCTGATGCATCAATAAAGATGTATGATATAAGTAGCTAATTAATTTTGTGTCTTTTTAAGTTTCAGGGCATTGGTATTGGTTGGGTTTTTCCTATTGCATAAGTGGTTATATAAAAGAAATTATTTGGAAGCACTATTTCATTCTTGTCTTCAGACTTTGCAAATAAGGATTTTTTCTTGGAAGTTAATGTTCTAGCCTTTAGGAAAATAAGAATATTTTTCTTTGTCATTTTTGCTACTGTTGACTTTTTTCTTCAAGCTAATAAAAGATTGTTCATTTTTTATAATTACCCTATTAATCAAAGGAGAACCAACCAAATTCCATGTTTACTCTGAGATGAAAACTTAGATAAGAACTTTAGTTGAAACGTATTACTAATATCCTGAGGTAGTATATTGATTTGATTATAAAATTGTGCAAGTATCATCATTACATTATCTGTTTATATTTATGAGATGAGGTATTATGTACATTATTTACATTTTTCGGACTATTGTCCTTATCTTTGTCGCCATGTTTATCACAACGTTTTGGTCGTTGTATGCTCCGGCCTTCTTCAGGTGGTTGGAATGTCGCACTTAACCCTTTATTTTGCTTACCGGGGTAGACAGTTCTAGTTCCACGAGCCATGTTGAATGGATGTCAGTTACCAGTTATCGCTTGTTAATTTCCCCTCTGAACGTTCTCCACTGCCTTCACCGGGTATTGAACTCACACTCTTTGGGTATGTCACTGGATCTAAATAACGCCTTTATCCACTGTGACATATGTCCTTGAGGACATCTGTGTATGAATTTCTGCGTATTATAAACCTAATGTCTTCAGCAACCATTTTTACCAATGCTCATATTGCAATTGTTTTTTTATTACATCATTACAATATTTATATCTTTGATGATGCAGTACTCAAGTAGGTAGATTATTGGTCTGGAAGATATCATCTCTCATATGTTCATAAAATACGCATGATATTTTCAAAAAGTCTTTTTCAGTCTATTGCAAGACAAACATGCTAATATTTGAAATAAAATGGGGTAAAAGCATAGTTTAATAAAAAAAATTATTATGGAAATAGTAATCAGTGGATACTAGATTTGAAAAAATTACTTGGCAAATTTGGGTTAAAAGAATATTTAAAATACGCTGTGAATGTTGCATTAAATATGCATATCCCATTTTCTTTTTTTTTTTTTTTCCCATATATTATCATTATTGCCGACACTGTTTCTGTTAGAAATGATAGGATTATTTATATATAGATTGGCATTCTCATTAGGTTCAGAGTATTGTGTGTTCTACTTAGGATCAATATGTTGCTCTTCAACACTGACTAGGTTCATGAAGTATTATCTGTACCTGTTGTTATTTTGATAATTATGAGATACAAAGTTATAAAAGTTTATTTATATAATAAATGAATTTGTAAAATTATAACTTGTATAATTCCAAATGGACAAAATTTAGACCAAAGATTTACAACAAATAAAAAAACATGTTAGCATGACAATGGAATTTCTTATCACTTAGTTGTGAGACCACCTTGAGAAATTTTTGTATATGCATGTTTTTAGAAAAGTCAACATGCAAATATCTACTAATGCTTTATGCTACTCTGACAATGGAATGTCTCATTCTATTGTCACATTGTGTTTTATATATAAACAGATTATTATTATTGACTTATGCCACTAGAGAAGGTGTTTTGAATGAGGCCTTGGTGATTCTGATTAATTGATTGGTGTGTTGGGTTTTTAGAATAAGCAGGCCTTTTGCTCAGATTTTAGAGAATATAGTGAAATGAGCAGAATATTGAAGGAAGCATATACCATGCTATTGGAGTCAATTGTTAATGCAAGCTAGAAAACTAGTTTTATTTATTTAGCCCAGTGATTGGTAGTATACTTTTAAGTGTTAGAATTATTTTTAAAGTACATTTTGTCCTCTATTGTGTCAGTGTCTAAAGCAAGCACTATATATTCTAAGAAAGAAAAATTTAATAATGCAAAATGTATCGAGTGTCAAAAATCAGTTAAGTAAGTCATTGTCTTAGCCATCCAGGAAACTTAAAGAAATTTGTTGTTTAATCACTTACACTATTCATAACTGTATAATTAATGGAATTTATATCTATTGGATTTTCAAAATTAAAAGAAAATATGTATTTATGGTGGTCTTGCTTCTATAAAATTATTAATATCCTTTTAAATTTTACATATGTGAATGTCTAGCTGAATAAAGAATTAATATTAAAACTATAAGCCATTTCCATTTTATACATTATTTTCCTTTAAAACATTACTATCTACATATTTTAATCACTTTATTTCTTTTGCCCAATCGGCTGGGGATGTAGAATATACCGACTGCACCTTTGCTGAGGAGTAAGATCCCCCTCTCCATAAGTGTTATGGATATGACACTAAACAATCTGATGGGGAGGTTCCAGTGATGCTGGAGCTTTGGGAAATGTGGAATATCTCTTCATTGCCATTGCTCCCAGGTTCACTCTGGCCAGGAGTGGTAGCACTTGATTGGGTCCTATCTATGGGTTAGATAGAACTAAACTGCGTACTTATGCTGAACTGAATTACTTGAAATAGGACTGTTTTGATATTTAAACTGTGTACTTATGCTAAACTGAGTTGTTTGAAATAGAACTGTTTTTCCATTTGAGTATGTGTGGACAAAAACTATACTTATATGAAACTGAATTGAAATTGAATTGTTTTGACATTTAACTGTGCATAAACAAAAACTAATACTTATCCTAAACTGAATTATTTGAAATAGAACTGTTTGACTAAACTGAATAGCTTGAATTAGAAATGTTTTTGACAATTAAAATGTGTTTTTATGCTAAACTGAATTATTTGAAATAGAACTGTTTATTTGTATAAAAATGGATTTGGCATTAAATAACATAGAACGGTTGATATGCCATAAAAAAATGACTATAACCAACCGACTTTATTTCTCTTCATTATGTGGATGTTTGAAGGGAATATTTTACTATTATTCTTTCTGATACCAACTTTTTAAAACTTGAGAATAGTTTTTTTTTTTTTTTTTTTTTTTTTTAAATCAAAAGAATATGTTGTCAGCAAATGGCTTTGGCATTAAATAACCCATGAAGGTCAGTATGCTATTAAAAACAAAGAAAGAAATATTGACATTATTTTGAAGAGTTATTTAAAAATCACTTTTAGAATTAAGCTACTTTAATTTGAGAATTCAGTCAAATGTATTTTGTTGGGGGGAAAAATAGATACCTCTAATTATGACCTGAAGGAATACAAACTAAAAAAACTATTGTATATTTTTTTTACATAGATGTAGAGATTAACAAAAAATATTTTGCTAAATTTTCCAGTGCAAAATTAAAAGATACTTGATCTATGTTGATTTCCAACAGGAAAAAACCCCAAACTAAACAGTTTTATATTGATTCAGACTTTTCTTTTTTATGTGCAGAGATCTGATCTATTTTGAAACCAACAAGGCAAATTTTGCTTACCTTGTCACTTATTATTTGTGTTCTTTTACTGTAGTAAGAGTTAGTGGAAGGTGTAGCCAGCTGGTTAACACTTCATACTGCTGCCTACCTTTCTACTTCTTTACATTCCACCTGATGACTGACTGAGATTTCTTCTCCACTCCATTCATCAGCCCAAATCTAAAAAAAACACTAAAATCTCCATTCTTACCAAATCTAGGGGCAGTTATAGCAGCCTAGCAACAGAATTCTAATTCCCAAATTCTTGTGTAGCCATTTCCTTTTTGCTGAGTCTGGTTGAAATCATATAGACATTGTGCTCTCTTTTTCCTTTCTTACTATAGGTGAATACTTTAAAACTCCCAAATTTACTTTGCTATTTCATCTTCTGTTGATAGCCTTGATGTTAGGTATCAAGAACCTACATTTTTTTTCACTTTTCATTTTACTTTACCTTATGAGATTCCCTAGACATAATTTAGTCTAATTGGTTGGGGCTGTAGAATATGCTGACTGCATCTCTGCAGAAGGGTAAGACTTCCTCTCCCAGTGAGTGTTCTTGATATGACATTAAACCATCTGATGGTGAGGCTCTCGTCCTGGAGCTTTGGGGAATGTGGAATACCTCTTCATTGCCATTACTCCCAGGTTCACTCTGACTCTGAGTGGTAGTACCTGTTAGGCTCCCATCTATGGCTCAGATAGAAATGTTTAAGCATTATCTATACTTGAAACCATTTAACTGTGTGCAAAAAATGATTAAAGTTAAATTGAATTATTAAGATTTGATAGCAATACTTGAAACCATTTAACTGTCAACAAACAATAAATACCAATACTTGAAACCATTTAATTGAGCAAACAAATAAGCTCTGGCTCATTTAAAGATGATGTTACCTATAAACTATTCACTTAAAAATCATATATATGCATAAAAAAGGAGTTGGCATTAATTAACTATCACTGGTTGATATGCCATTAAACCAAATAACCTAACCTAACCTTTGGTGTAACTGCCTGTATGCTGTAATATATATAAGTTTAGAAACTTCATTGAGCTTTTTTCTTGAAAATAATATGCAGATATGTTTTAGTCACTCTCAAAAAGAGTGTAATGATATTACCAATATTATGAATTTTCTTTTGAGTTATGATTTCCAAATAACAAGTACATAACATATTCATCTCTACTCATTATATTTTATCCTTAAATCTAACTTAGAAACATTATTTTTCACCAAGTGTGATACCTTTTCCAATTCTCTTAGTATTGCCTGCCAGATTTCAATTGAGTTCTGCATTGCAGTGTGTAAAATGTGTGGACTTGCACCATTTAATTATATAGATATAGGTAGTCAACTCATTGCATTTATAGGTTTCCGATTTGGATTTACCCAACTGTGCATTGATATGGCAAAGCAGGGTGACTGTTGTCCCTGATGCAGGTATGAAAGGATGCCAAATTTCCTCTGGCTTATAATATTGGCATCAATGAACTGAAGTTCAGGGCACCAAGTATCTTGGGCACCTGTCATGTATTTGAGATGATAGAACTTCTTGATAACAAATAGAAAAATGGGGGAAATGAATAAAACATGACAAACATTTGAAATAAAACTTCCTGATGTGAGGTCAATGTGCTGATTGCTGGTTTAAGGAAAGTGGAGTGAGTCAAGGGTGCAATGGAATTTCTGAGCTATGTTTGTTGTCAGATTAGCTATCTTTTTTTCTCAGAGGTATGGCTAACTTCTCATATAAAACATGAATGTCAAATCTAAGGATTTAACAGAAATATATTCTGCACATTCGCAGCTTTACTCTAGCTGTGTGATATTGGTATCTCTTTTTTTTAAGTTCTCAATGAATTTCAATTGAATTTGACAGAATGGTTTGTCATTGGCTACAGAAGGACTGATTAAATTTTTGGGTGGATCCATGCTACTGATGTAATAACATGTTGGAAAATATCTCAAAAAGTTCTTAATAGATTCCTGTAAAATTGGGTGGAAGGGTATACTATAGGCATAGAATAAGTGGTGGATCTATGAATTTCTATTGTTAGCTTCCATGCAAATAGCTTTAATGACAATGGCATTAGCGGAGGTATTTGCTCTCTGAGTGCTTTTTAGTTCTTTAGGTTATTATCATTTAGTGGCTATTGATTCTCAAAACAAATAATCAAAGCATTTCAGAGGTGAAAGCGCCAAATATATCTTTGCTCCTGGGCATTGTAAACCTTTGCTTCTACTTACGTTTTATGCAAATATGCCATTTTTTTTTTTTTTTTTTTTTTTTTACATAAGAGATTTGAGCATCCTTGAATTCAGATATCAGTTGGAAGCCCTTGAACCAAACCCTTAGAATAGTCAGGGATGACTTTCTGCATTTTTATTGTTGGGGATTTGAGGAATTTTTTTTAATGTCCATTTTATTATTTAGGTAGATGTTCAGTAATTATTTTTGGTTTATATTTTTTGGAATTTATTTTTTGTGTTATGTGTTCATTAGATTCTATTTGTTAGTTAGCTTTTGATAAATTAAAACTTCCATTTACATTTGTTTTGTTCATAGACGATAGTTTTTCAGGTAATATTTAATCTATTCAGAATAAATAAAAAAATTTTTTATAGACAATCAATTTTTTTATTATCCTGTTTTTGGTATTTTAATAAAGAAACTGCAAGACTTAGTTTTTGTTTGTACATTTTGTTGCATTATGTTAGCATTTCATTACTATTTACCTTGTTTTCTTACTCTAATAACTTCCAACCCATTTGGTTGGGGCTTTATACTCCTCTAATCACTGTCCTGATTATGACACTAAACCATCTGATTGTGAGGCTCCAGTCCTGGAACTTTGAGGAATGTGTAGTACCCTTTCATTGCCATCACTCCCAGGTTCACTTTGGTGTACCTGTTAGAATCCCATCCTTGACTCAAATAGAAATGATTTAATCATTTACTATACTTAAAATCATATAACTGTGTGCAAACAAATGACTGATATTAAATTGAATTATTAGTTTTACATAGCAATACTTGAAACCATTTAACTGTATGCAAACATATGAGCTGTGG
This sequence comes from Sepioteuthis lessoniana, assembly GCA_963585895.1. NCBI lineage: Eukaryota > Metazoa > Mollusca > Cephalopoda > Myopsida > Loliginidae > Sepioteuthis > Sepioteuthis lessoniana. The sequence goes on from CAUZXS010004251.1 coordinate 9,346, forward strand.
CTTGTTTAAAAATATAATGTTACCTACAAACTATTTGTTTCAAATAATACATATATATATATATATATATATATATATATATATATAGGATTTGGCTTTAAATAACCTACAAGTGGTGTTGATGTGTCACAAAGCACAACTAACCAACAACTTCTCCTAGCCAAGCTCTTTTTTTTAAAATCCAAATGGTGTGAACTTTTGACTCTGAAGTAAACATCATGTGCATAGAAACAGAATATGTAAATTCAAAATATACATAAAATTAAGGAAGGTATTCTGTTTTTAAGTCAAGAACATTATTCTAACCTTTTAATGTTATTTTTTGGAGTAACTTAAATAATATTTTGTTTGTGTGAATATTTTCATTCTGGATACTTGTAACCATCACATAAGATACAATCTATCAGTTATTTGATAAAATTATACAAAACAACTTCATTAACTAAATCAGTGGTTGTCAACCTAGGTAGGGTAATTTATGCTTTTAGCTGAATTGTAGCCATTTATGTAAGTAGCAGCAAAGGTTTACAATTCAGCTAAGGTTGTCAGAAAAGATGTAAATGATTAAAAGTACCTTTTTATTTATGTTTTACCATTATACTTAAAAATATCTATCTTTAGGGTTATAAGAAAAAAAACTACTGATTACTAAAAGTGATAGCAACAAATATAAAAACTTTGAATTATAATTTTTATGTGCTATTTTGTGTGTGTGTGTGTGTGTGTGTGTGTGTGTGTGTGTGTGTGTGTGTGTGTGTGTGTGTGTGTGTGTGAATAGTTTGCTTTATTCAAATTTGGAATATCATTTTTTAACAAATAATTTCTTATATATAATTTTTTTGTTTTTTCCTTGGTTCATGGGTTGGGATTTCTATCCTTACTTATCAAATTAACTATGTTCTGTAACATAATGAACTTAATGATGTTTATTGATTTGATATTTTCAGTACTCTCAGGGTCCTTCAAAAATACATTTTCACATCACTTATCAATAAGAAAAATTCTTTATTAAATTTTCACCAGAGGAATTTATATAACATTTTCAACAACTCATGCCAAATTATTATCAGAGTATTTAAAAAATATGTCATACATTAAACCTGACTAAATTATGAGGTACAAATGTGTCTGAAAATATAAGTTGGGATTTAGTTGTTTTCTGTTAAACATAGGAATTGCTTAATATTTTTAATTTTTTTCTTATATCATTTAATAAAAAGTAAAAGAAAGAAAAAAAAAAAAAAAAGAAGAAAAACTTTACTGTTATTAAAAAAAGCAATTCCTGAAATTTGTAAAATTTACATTTTATGAGTATTTCATAAAATGTTTTCAGCCCAGATTCAAGTGAATGGTTTATGCAAATTTATGGTATTCACTGAATTTTTAATCAAGCAAATTGTTTTAAAAAAATAAAGGAAATGTCTGGTGGTTAGAGTTATCATTTAAAAAGTAAATTTGTTGACTTGCTCACCCCCCACCAAAAACACAATTTTTTTGTAGATTGAGAAGGTACGCCAAATATTAGGAATGAAACAAGTAATTATTTGGCAACAATAATTTACTTAAAAAATAAAAAATAATATCCCTCTTTCTTAAGTTTCTGATGGCATTCAGAATGATATAGATAAATGTTTTTTTAGAAAGATACACATAAAAAAACAAAGTAGCTGTGTCTATATTTATAGAAGCATTTTTAATTATCCAGTTCATGATATAGTAAGGTAACTTATGAACCTTAATGCACACTTAATAAATTTTAATGGTCCTGCTTAAAAGCACAGTAAGGGTAACTCAGAGCTGATCTTTTTTAGAATGAGAAAAGTTTTAGTAAATAGGTCAAAGCCTGGCCCATTTACCAAAGTTTTTCACATTCCCTAATGATACCTGCATCAGAAAATAAGGTCTAAAAAAGATTGGCTTTGGGTTACCCTTATTGTGTTTTTAATCTGGAGTATAACTTTAATGTGACACAACTTGTTTTTTAATGATATATTTTAGATTTTTAAACCCCCCCCTCATTGTATTCTATTTATGATACAAATTTTGGATTAAAATGAATCAGTATAACCTGAATTTAGTGCATCTGAGCCAATTATTGGGTGCGGTGAATTAAGCTGTCTTATTTTATTTAATTTTTACTTTTTTTTTTTTTTTCTTCTTGCCATACTCGTGTCTCCTCTATCTCCTCATCTTTTGGGTGACATCAGGAGGTAAGCTGAATGTGTCTCTGTTTGTAGTTAGATTGCACCAGCCTTCCTATGCCATTAACCTTTGCAAGGAAAGAACTTAGTATGTGTCCCGAACATCATTCTTTCTTACACTTGTTCATCACATTTCTGCCTTTATCCACCTTGTTCACTTGATACTCTCTTCTTGTGATCTGATTATTAGTTTATAGTTTGATGATATAACAATCTTCATAAAATGTATTTACTTTTTTACCTTCACACTTTCTCTGATCTTCTGCCAATGATCACTACTTTCTGAAAGTATATTTTGTATTCTTCTTGTAATCTGAAATCACTTATTATTAACAAAAATGAAACAGTTTATTTTATGAGATATTTTATTGTTACAACTTGGTTGTTTATTATCATTAAATTCATGTCTTTTTTATTATGTGTTTTCTGATAATTTCTTGCTGCTTTTATATCAAGCTATTATCTTTAAAAAAATAAAGTGATTTGAAAATGAATTTAGTCAATTCATAAATGAGTGTTGTAGCTACCACATCATTGATAAATATTCTTGGTATTCTTCCTCTAACTAGAGCACTAGATTAAAGATATATATATTCTAGCATGGATGTTCGTTTTAAAAATATTTTAGAAAAAATTTCTTTCATTAAACAACTTTTCAAATTGGCTATTGTTTTTCTTGCTTTTGAATATAGAATGAACAAATCAATAATGTGTATAAGCTTATTGTCAAGAAATATAGTTTTATTAGTATTGATATCCATGCCAATACAGAAGTAATATTTGATTGGTTTTTAATTTAAGAAAATGTTTGTTGTAAACAAAAAAACAAAGCAAGTTTGTTTTATTTTTTTAAAATCTGTAGCACATCAGAATTGATTTCACTTTTGTTAATGAAGAATTTCAATGTGTTTGTTCTGACCGAATAAAACATTACAAAGAAAACTTCTGGTTATTGATAATGTCTGTTATAATGAAAGGAATAGAAGATTCACCCGTTTTAGATCAGCACAATTTTTGCAGTTGAAAATACAATTTTTCATTAACTATTCAAAGGAAATCAGTTGTGACTGAAAAATATTTCAAATTATAAGTTGAGATTTATTTAATTGAATCTTTTGTATATGTAATTAAATTTTGACTAGCTTATACTAAGGAAGAGACTTGTCTACTGTTGTGGGATAGTTATTTATAGCTAATAAATATTCCTTGTTCAGTTTGTGAAATAACAGATTTTTTTCCTTTTGATAAATTATGTGCAAATTCAGTCTATTTACTCTGAATATGTATAAGTGAATGGCCTTACAGTTTTGATCTCATTATGGAGTGCTATGCATTTATTTGGTAGATTTCAAATATTTATTCTGCTTATTTTTTAATTATGGCTACTTATTTTTTTGGCTGAAATACTTCAGTCTATCATCTTAGTCATTTAGACTTATTTTGACATAAAAATGAAAGCCATCCATTTAAAAATATTTTGATTAATAATGAAATTTTGTTGTTTTTTCCATTAAACTTGATTGGCAATAAATTTTTGGAATAATGTGCTGGAAAATTTGAGCATACAAATTATAGTTAATGATAATTTAGTCAAATTGTGGGTAAAGAATGAATATTGTAATGATTAGCAGTAAAACATAATTATACCATAAATCTGAAACCCACTCCCCAGATATTAGAGTTTTTATTAATATTTAAAATGTATATTATAGATAAAATTTTTGAAAAATATATGAAATAAGTTATTGATTTTCTTTTAAGGCTAAGGACAAAATGTGTATCAGATTTTATGAAAGGAAAGTAATCAGTTGAACATTTTTTATTAAATTCATTTTTTACAGTGAATTTTTTAAAAGAAAAACTAATTTTTGCCTTTATGCTGCTAATTAGATTTCTAGCAGTTCAATCCTTAATCAAAGTCATTAAATTATTATCAGATTTAGATATTCTGATTTTTTTTTTTAAACTAAGATGCGAGTGTACCTATTGAAGAATATTATATATTGAATGGGTTGTATACATATAAAGTTCCTGCTTTTTTATTGTAGGAGGATACAATGGCATTAAAAGACTTTTTAGAAGAAGCATCAATCATGAAGGAAATGAAGCATCCTAATTTGGTCCAGTTATTAGGTAAGTACTAATAAACTTTTTTGGTTTACAAATAAGCATGTCTATCCATATATTTCCTTGCTTTGTTTTTATAAGCATAGATCATATTCATTTGTCTCGGGGAAGGGAGTTTCCATTGTGTCAGTGTGCTGGATGGTGATATTGTTGTAAGCAATTTTTATCATTTAGAGTTTTGGGATTATTGTCTTCATCTTTATTGTTATATTCACAACATTTTGGCCAATGTGTCCTCTGGCCTTCTTCAGGTATTTCCTGTTGAACTCTGAAGCCTACACAGATCTTTGAGCCATGTCCTTTATTTAATCTACTGGGTTCACTTGATCTGATTCTGTTAACCATATCTGGGTATCCTGGATATGACACTAAACAATCTGATAGTGAGGTTCCAGTAATGCTGGAGCTTTGGGGAATATGTAGCACCTAATCATTACCATTGCTCCCAGGTCTACTCTGGCCCTAAGTGGTAGCACCTGATAGGGCCCTATCTGTGGGTTAAATAGAACTAACTACATACTTATGCTAAACTGAATAGCTTGAAATAGAAATGTTTTTGACAATTAAACCATACTTACATTAAAATTGCGTGCTTATGCTAAACTGAAACTGTACTTACATTTAAACTGCGTGCTTATGCTAAACTGAACTATTTGAAATAGAACTATTTTTTGACATTGAAACTGTATTTACATTACACAAAATCTATACTTATACTAAACTGAATTGGTTGAATTAGAACTGTTTGACTAAACTGAATAACTTGAAATCGAAATGTTTTTGACAATTAAACTGTGTACTCATGCTAAACTGAATTGTTTGAAATAGAAATAATTATTCACATGAAAATGGATTTGGCATTAAATAACCTGCAAAGGTTGATATGCCATAAAACCCAACCAACCAAAATCTATTAACCATATCTGGGTACAAGTGTTAAGTATTTCTATATTGTTACTCATCTGTGGTCAGTATTAAAACTGCAGTCTCTGGATGATTGTCACTTAGAAGCTTAGGGAACCAATGCCATAGAATACACTGACTGCACCTCTGCAAAGGAGAAAGACCCCCTGCCATTTGATAAGTGTCCTCTATACAACACTAAACAATCTGATGGTGAGTTTCGAGTAATGCTGGAGCTTTGGGGAATACGGGGTACCCCTTCATTGCCATTGCTCCATGGTCCACTCTGGCCTAGAGTGGTAGCACCTGATAAGGGTCCTATCTATGAGTCAAATAGAACTAAACCATGGTTTCGAGAGTTTACTGTTTTTGCATTTAAACTACATATTTATGCTAAACTGAATTGTTTAAAATAGAACTGTTTTGACATTTAGACTGCATACTTATGCTAAACTAAATTGCTTGAAATAGAACTGTTTTGACATCTAAACTGCGTACTTATGCTAAACTGAATTAAAACTGTTTTCACATTTAACTCTGTGTATTGCCCAGTTGGCTGGGGCTGTAGAATACACTGACTGCACCTCCACAGAAGAGTAATACCCCCTCCTAACGAGTGTCCAGGTTATAACACTAAACAATCAGATGATAAGGGTCCAGTGATGCTGTAGCTATGGGGAATGTGGAGCACCCTTTCATTGCCATAGCCCCCAGGTTCACTCTAGCCCAGAGTGGTTGCACCTGATAGGGCCCTATCTATGGGTTAAATAGAAATAATCTATGTACTTATGCTAAACCTAATTACTTGAACTGTTTTGATATTTAAACTGCATACTTATGCTAACCTGAATTGTTTGAAATAGAACTGTTTTTGACATAGAAACTGTACATACGCTAAACTGAATTGTTTGAATGAAACCTGTTCGCCTAAACTGAAATCACTTGAAATAGAAGGGTTTTTGACAATTCAGCTATGTACTTACATTTAAACTGCATACTTATGCTAAATGGAATTGTTTGACATGGTACTGCTTTTGTTATTTAAAGTCTACTTATGTTAAACTGAATTTTTTGAAATTGAACTATTTTGATATCTGTGTTGTAAACAAAATCTATACTTATACTAAACTGAATTGGTTGAATTAGAACTGTTTGACTAAACTGAATAGCTTGAAATCGAAATGTTTTTGACAATTAAACTGTGTACTCATGCTAAACTGAATTGTTTGAAATAGAACTGATTATTTGTATAAAAATGGATCTGGCATTAAATAACCTTCAAAGGTTGATATGCCATAAAACCCAAACAATCAACCAACCAACTTAGTCGGCTGTCAGCATCTCTGCTAAAAGGTAAGACAACCCCTCCCTCTAATGAGTGTCCTGCATATGACACAAAACTATCTAATGATAAGACTCCATTTCTCGAGCTTTGGGGAATGTGGAGTACCCCCTTCATTGCCATTATTCCCAGGTCCACTTTGACCTAGAGTGTGAGTACCTGTTAGAGTCCCATTTCTGCATCAAATAGAACTGTTTTACTAATTAACTAATGACTGATGTTAAATTGAATCGTTTGTGTTACATAGCGATACTTGAAACTATTTAACTGTGCAAATAAAATTATTATTGTGGGCAATACCTGAAACCACTGTGTGTAAACAAATGATTTAATATTAAATAGAATTATTGGTGTTAGACAGCAGTACTTGAAACCTTTTAACTGTGTGCAAAAATAGCAATATTTTGCTGTGTGCTAACAAATTAGCTCTAACTTTTCAAAAATGGAATCACCTACAAACTGTTCACTTATAAATCATACATATAACCATTTAACAGTGTGCTAACTAATGAGTTTTGGCTCGTTTAAAAATTTTATCTTCAAACTATACGTTTACAAATAATTTAATATATGTATAAACAAAATTTGGCATTAGTTAACCTACAAGGGTTGATATGTGATAAAATCCAGCCAATCATAACCTATATATAAGTATATATTGCAATAACTAGGTGGTTTAATATGAGAAAATAACCCTTGGTAGATTTAGTATGTTTTCCCAACTTCTGTTTATGACATTTCCTGACATGAAATATTCATTTAAGTTAATGTTGCCTCACTTTGCAGATGATCAATCATGGATCTTATTATTGATCTTTTACGTCTTTTAAACAACTGTCTGTTTCGAAGTTAATGTTATTTAAGAATATGATGATACAGAAATAGATACTTGTAAAAAAAAAAAACCTCTGTTGTATGAACATAAATCATTAGATAATATGTATGCTATACATTTAAGTCTCCAAGCATATATTTGAGAATCTTTAAAGAAGATCGTTGTATATTTATCTCAGACAAATATACGGAATATTTTTGGATTCATGTCATTTGCCATATTTCACTGCTTTTATTATCTTTTGTGCTTCTACTCATTCCTTTATGTTACTATAATAGCACTCAATAGTGTATATAATATGTAGTAACGCTCAGTACAAACAGGTATACATTTATTTGGTTCGTGGAATTTCTTCATTACCCTGAAAATGATGCATTTTTATATTCATAAATCTAGTGTTTACTAAAATTTTATTTAAAAGACTTATTACAAGCAGTTATAACCTTGTTGGCTGGGGCTGTAGAATATACTAACTGCACCTCTGTAGAGGAATGAGACAAGTGTCCTGTATATGACACTAAAACTACCTGATGATGGGGCTCCAGTCCTGGAGCTTTGTGGGGATGTGGAGTATCCTTTCATTGCCATTAATACTAGGTTCACTCTGACCTGGAGTGGTTGTACCTGTTAGGGACCCATCTATGATTCAAATAGAACTGTTCACTCTTTTACTAGGGATTATTATTAATATTAAGTAGAATCATTAGTGTTAAATAACAATACTTGAAACCATTTAACTATGTACAAACAAATGAGGTTTGACTTGTTTAAAAATATTTTCACCTATAAACTATTTGCTTGCATATGACTTTGATATATATATATATATATATATATATGATTTGGCATTGAATAACCCTTGAAATGCCATAAAATACAACCAAAACAAACCAAACATGTAGTTGTGCTTATATTTGTAAATGTGCATGTTGAAAATATATCCATCACGAATGTAGGGGAGGAAGTAAAGTAATAATATCAAGGTATTTATGAGAGAATTTATAAGTTTGATTAGTCATTGTTTATGGCCTTGATGATCATTGTTCATGCTATAAATGTAATTGAAATAGCACAATTTTTCAAAGTATTACTATGAAAAAGGGAAGTTAAGGGAAAAAAAGTTATAACTCTGCTTTTTAGCTAAGGAATTTTCAGCTATATATTTTATATTGTTAAACAAAAAGATAAAGATTTGGTTTAACTAACTTAAGTGGCATGAAGTAAGGGTTCAGTTATTTACTTTGTCAAAGTTTTATTAAAAACTTGTTTGAGGAATTTTCAATAACTAATATGCTAAAAATATGCTCTAAAGTTCCATTGACAACCTTTAAGAAAATTTGGTGGCCATAGCATTATGCTCTGGCCACCAGATTTTAAGTTAAACAATGCTAGATTAAAAAGAAATTTAATGAATATAGTATGATGATAAAATATCTGTACAGGTAATTTTTGAATTTTTAAGAACAAGTTGACTTTTCTTTAAAGATTTATGGATTCAGACTATCAAAATTCAAACATTTTAGATTGAGTCATTTAAGAATATGAAATCCTTTTTCTTTTTATGAAAGAAAGGGATCCTTTACTTTAATTTGAAAAAAAGAAAAACAAAGGATTTTCATATTTATATTTGTGGATTATTTGAAATTTATTTGTTCTTTTCTGTATTCATAAAATTCATCAGCACATTTTCTTTCTTTTCTAGATGACTATTCATTGTTTGCTAATTGATTTAAAACCTAAAGCTGGTGTTGTATTTTTTTTTTTTTTTTTTTTTTTTCAAGTATAATCATAATTCATATTTTTTTTTTTTTATTAATTTATGAAGTAGTGTTTTTGTTGTTAAATGGTAGTACCATTAACATATATATTATAACTTAGCAGTAATATGGTTGCTGCATGTTATTCCTTTGGCACAGGAGGTATGAACTCCTGTCAATGACTTTTATGTTGAAATGTTAAGGGTCTATATGAATAATCAAATGAGTTAGAAAAATAAAAGAATAGCAGTAAACTCTCTAAGCTTAATGCCATTCTCTATGGCATTCACAGATGACCTCAAATATACTCTTAAGTTGTTAAATGTGAAAATGAACTGGATGCTGTTAGTATAAATACTTAACTTTAGTATTTTTCTGCTCTTTGGGTTTCTTGTTTATTTACATACTCAACCTATGGTTTATCTTTTATGAAATATCAAGGTTACTTGTGATATACAAGTTAAATAACTTTTGAGATTATTTCAAGTTACAAGTTCACATAAGATACCTGTTTATAGATAGAAAGAATCTTGAGTTAAGCAAAAGATTTATTTTATAAAAGAATGTTTACTAATTTTTCTTTCTTCTGTATCCTCTTTTTTATCATTTTCACTTTTATCTAGCATTTGGTAATAAGACGATTGTATGTCATAAAAAAAACAAAGACAATTACAATTTTAAAAGCACACCCACCAAAAAAGGCTTGAATATGCTGACTGTATACCCTGCAGAAGAGTAAGACCCAACTAAATGTATGACAATAAATTGCATATAAAGCTCCAGTTCTAGAGATCTGAGGATTGTAGTGTACCTCTTTATTACCATTATTTCCAGGTCCACTCTGAAGATCTGGGGATTGTAGTGTACCTCTTTATTGCCATTATTTCCAGGTCTGCTTTGAAGATCTGAGGATTGTAGTGTACCTCTTTATTACCATTATTTCCAGGTCCCCTCTGAAGATCTGAGGATTGTAGTGTACCTCTTTATTACCATTATTTCCAATTCTGCTTTGAAGATCTGAGGATTGTAGTGTACCTCTTTATTGCCATTATTTCCAGGTCCACTTTGAAGATCTGGGGATTGTAGTGTACCTCTTTATTGCCATTATTTCCAGGTATGCTCTGACCTGGAGTTGTAGTACCTGTTTGGGGGTCATCTATGAGTCATAGATCTAAAGATTATTCTTATTTGATAGGAAAGAGTTCACCTCTCCCACCAAAGAAAATCCTCTTAAGAAACAGCATACAATGAATATGATTCCCTTGCATAAAATCACCCTATATGGATTGACATGGTATTGAAATCAATGACTCAATTTCAAAAATTTCATTATGCCTTAACAACTTTATTAGGAACCATTATTGCTTTGGACTAGACACCTAAAACCACCACCACCACTACTACCACCACTATTAATTCTACAAATATTTTTTTCCATTTTTTTTATTCTTCTTCTTGACCTTCTGTTTTAAAATTATTGCTTTGTAATAACAGTTTATTATTATTTTCATTCTAGTTTTTAGATTCCTAGATTGCCAGAGTATGTGAGAAAGAAAATGATTTCCAATAAATTTTAACTTTATATAATTATGTAGCAGTTGGGGAATCTTGTTAATTTTATAGAACAAATTTTCTTTTGCTGCTTCACTGTGTGCACCTTGCATTACAAAATCTCATGCCAGAAAATATTTGACTACTTTTATGATACCATATGCTTGATTAGGACCAACTATAATCACACAGTTTAATTGCTTTACTTCTCACAAGAGGTTTCTTTTTCTATTCATTAAAAATAATTTCATGCTGCTGATGTTCTATTTTAATATTTTAGTGACCAAGAAAATTTATCTGACTTCTTAAAAGATAAGATAAGATAAAATCATTATAAACCATAATTTTATTAAGACTTGTATTATAAAAGATGTGTTACAATGATTTTTTTTTTCAAATTATTGGTTGAGTTTACAGTGATAAGACTTTTATTTATTTATTTTTAATTTGCCAGTATCATCACGTAAATATATTCACAGAAAATTCATCTGCACTATGACTCATTTCGCTTAAGGTTCGTCTTTCTTTCACTGCTAACTCTTTTCTGGGATAAATATGTGTACTCTTATATAGAATAGAAATCTCCAAGAGCCAAGGTTTAGCTTTCTACTTAAGAACTGTTATATCTCTGGGGATCCATGATAGTGTTGGGGTGAAAGAAGAGCACTTCAGTACTTTTACTTTACAGATATTGGATGATTTTATGTACTGAATGATCATAGATGATATCTGTTTGCTCCTTATATGCCATTACTTCATGTCATTCAGGACATATCAATTAAGAAGTAAAGATAATTATTCAATATTTTATTCTTGTAGGTTCTTTCTAAATACTTTTTTAAAAAGATATATACATATTGATATGTTTGTGTGATCGCCCTTTTGGTAGGGCTTAGATTATGCTGAATGTATCCCTCTACAGAGAGGCAAGACTTACCCCCTAAAAAAGGGTGTTCTGGGCATGACACTAAACTGCATCTGATGGTGGGGCTCCTGTTCTTGAGTGTGGAGTGCTCCTTCATTGCCATTACTCTTAGGTCCACTTTGACAAGGAATAGTAGTATTTATGGAATTCCATAAAGATTATTCTTATTCAGTAGGACTGTGTGAAAAAAAATTGAAATAAAAACAGCAAAAAAACAAAGCTTAAATAATTATACAAAAAATGTAAATATATGAATGTATGATGAACATAATTTCTTAATTTCTAGGTGTAAAATAATTCCAAATGAGTTGGCATGCTATTAAAATTTATCAGGTGTGTGTGTGTGTATATATATATATATATATATATATATATAAACAACATGCAACCAATTAAAAAAAATAAGGCCAGGCAATAACTTACATGTCAGTTTCACATCCTTGATTGTCAGGTGACCTGGTAATATAAAAGTGTGTGCATATGTGCACATTTTCAGAAATCATTGTTGTAAGTAAACTTATTGTTGCATGATTCTTTTATATACGCATATATAGTCTTGAAACTGTAGGACTACTGAAAATGAACTATTGTAAACCAAATAATACCTAGTAGTTTTTAAAAAATGATTGTAATCAGAAGTATTGTTTACCTTCTCTATCATATATATATATATATATATATATATATATATACTCAATGTTTTTTAAGGCCATTTGTTCAATCTTATCACCAATTTAGCATATGTTAAATTATCAGATATTTCTATTTTAACAAATTAAAAAAAGATTTAAAAATCTGAAAAAAACTTTGGTAATTCCTAAGTAGAACTAAAAATATCATCTCATTATCTTCCTTGAGCTTCTAATTAAGATTTTTGTTTTTTAGAATGAGTGCTACCAAAATACACTGATGCATGTACCAATCAGGTTTCACATTTGCTTTCATAGTTTGTTTTTTTTTTGTTTTGTTTTGGGTTTTTTTTGTTTTTTTTGTTTTTTTTTTTCAATGTAGTAGGGGGATCAATCCAAATATACTATATATGAAGTGTATAGTAAAAGAGAACTTTTCTACTGCATCAAAATTAGGATAATTTGTTCAATAGTTCTTTCCAATTAAAAATGAAATTTGATTTAAAACATTTATATCCTCTTCCATCCCTTGAATTTTTATAGTTGAGGCTTTCTGCGATTACTAGTTTTCTATTAGTACATCGTATTTTATTTGATATAAAAGTCTCATTTTGATTCAAAGTAAGTGTTTTTTGTGTGTTTATATATATATATATATATATATATATATATATATATATACACACACACACACACACACACACACACACACACACACGCTTATTAATAAATCTTAACAGTTATGAGAAATGATGAGAGTCAGAAGCATGGAAAATTTTCAGTATTTTGCCCAGAATAGAAATATTCTTCCCCTATCATTAAAATCCTTATTAAATTTTATTGGTTATACCAGAAGAAAAGAACAACATGATGATTAGACCTTGTCAAATAATTTGATAAGTGTCAAGTTGTATGAATATGAGTCAACTAAAGAGTCTTTTAATTATAAATCAATCAGAATACAGTTTGACTTAACTACAGAGCCTTATTTAAGTAGTTAATCTTTGCATATTTACACAATGTTTTAACAATCTTAATCACAAGTACATTGGGCAATGTGTTACTCTGTGTATTATTCCACATATAAAATATATCAAAACTTTGTTTAGTATTGTTTACATTATTTCATATTAAAGTCAGTTGCCATTATTTTCTACTACTTCTAATATTCTAAAATAATGTAAATTACCAGCTGTTAGATACTCAACCGGCTCATTGGCCTAGAGGGTAGAGTATTCGTCAATGGTCCGGGAGACCAGGGTTCAATCCCAGGTTGTGTCATACCAAAGACTTCAAAAATGGTACTTGATACATCCTTGCTTAACACTCAGCATTATAAGGTTGAAATTAAGGATAAAGTGGAGCAATCCAGGGAAAGGAGTAGCGGCCTCCCCTACACCTTGGTGTAGTAGCTATTGAAAAGGGAGCCTTCTCGTCTCCAACTTTACTTACAACTTAGGTTAGAGTGTTCGCCAATGGCCCTGGAGACCTGGGTTCAGTCTCAGGTCAAGTCATAATGTATATCTCTATCAATTCAGCTCATTAGCCTTGTGGGTAGAGTGTTCGCCAATGATCCGGGAGACCTGGGTTCAATCCCTGGTCGCGTCATGCCAAAGACTTTAAAAATAGTACTTGATACCTCCTTGCTTAACACTCAGCATTATAAGGTACGGATCAAGGAGCAATCGAGGGAAAGGAGTAGCGGTTTAGTTGCTATCAAAAGGGGAGCCTTCGGGTCACCCTCAACTACGATCGCCTACTTTACTTACTTACTTAGATACTCTCTAATTTATCAATGCTATTGGTTTCATTGATGTGCTAACCTGTTGCTGGTTTGTTGTTTGGTTTGTTTTCTTTGTTTAATGGCATATCAACCTTTGTGTGTTATTTAATGCCAAAGCCATCTTTCTAGAAGAACAGTGATGCTGGGAGGATGAGGTGGGGTTCATACCAAGGGCATTTGTCAAAAAGTGAACGTAATAGCGCAACTGGAGTTCAAACTTGCTTACTATGATTCTGCAATCCAGCGTTTTAACCATTACACTATGAGGACCCCCACCCCACCTTTTGCTGATGACAGTGAATTTCACACCAATGTGTTTCATATATATTTTGGTTTCATAGGTTAAGTCTACATTTCTTATTGAAACTTTATTAGAAGAAACATATAAGTAGTTTTACTCTAAAGTTTCTTTTTTCATTACATTGCTCCCTCTGTGAATATTTATAAAATGTATGTTCATTGATAGTATTCTCTTAGCAATTGCTCCCATTGTTAAAAGAGTAATATCAATGAAGACACATTTTATATGGTATAATGGTTAACAAGCTAAGCTAGCAGGCCATTGATAATGAATTTGATCCTAACTTAGCCCCTCATACTTCTAGCTTTAGCAAACTTAGTAAATGACCACTCTCAACAGTTGTTAGGCGCCTTTGGTGGTGTAATGGTTAGCAAGCTCGACTAGCAAACCTACACGAGTGAGTTCGAGTCTCATTGGGTGTCCCTTTCATATGGCCTTGTGCCACATCTAAGCAAAAAAAAAAAAAAAGCTTAGTAAATTACCACTCTCAACAGTTGTAGGAATGAAGAAATTCTGGTGGAGCCAAGTAGAAATCCATCTTATTACAAACTATCTCCCCTCAAAAAAAAATTATTTCCTCTGCTCTGTGATTTAAATTTCATTTACATAAGTGATAAAAAATGCTGCTACTTCATGCTATATTTGTTTTCTTTTTTGCTTCCTATTCACATTTGTGATATACACAAAATTATTATGCATGATTAATAATAGCAGATATGCTATTAAATTTTGAACACTGCTCATTTCTCACCTTTCACTTCCATTATCCTTTTCAGTGGTAGATTCCTGCATTGTTACAATAGTATGAATTTGGCATGTACAAATATGGCAGAAATTTTACTGTTTGGACACAATTTCTGACCCCTAATACATCTATGAAGGGGAAATTTTTTTGTTTGAATTCAGAATTTTTCTCCTCGACCAGTTGCCCTACCAAGGATAGAGAGGCCAAGCTATCTTACCCTACATTCTGAACAGTATTTTTGATAAATTTGGTTGTTGCTGTTTCATTTTTTATACAGCTGAGAATATTTTGTATATAAGTTTGTATATTTTCTTGTGATTTGTAGCAGTTAATCTTGGATTGAAGAATATTATGAATATCTGCTTGTCATATGCACAAATCATTGACTGATTAAAATGTGTTATTGTTTTTGTTTCAGGTGTTTGTACAAGAGAACCTCCATTTTATATCATCACAGAATTCATGACTCATGGTAACTTACTGGACTATCTGCGTAGTAGCAATAAGGAAGATATTGGGCCCACTGTACTTATGTACATGGCAACACAAATCTCATCAGGAATGGCATATCTAGAAGCAAAAAACTATATCCACAGGTAATTTGACAAATATTTTGGTATTTTTGTTCCTCTATAACCATCTTTGTATTCATTTATTTCATCAGTTAATCTCTAAACTAGTTAAATATAAACAATCTGTTTATTAATTCCTGAATATATTCTTAAAATTTTAGCTGATTTGTATGATAATGTGCTTATTAAGGTCCTTTTTTTTTTGCTATTGAATTGGCTTAGTGGGTAGAGTGTTTGCCAATGGTCTGGGAGACCTGGGCTCAATCCCACGTTGCGTCATACCAAAGACTCAAAAAATGGTACTTGATACCTCCTTGCTTAACACTCAGCAATATAAGGTATGTATCAAAGGTAGAGTGGAGCAATCCAGGGAAAGGAGTAGTGCCCTACTCTACACCTCAGTGTATTAGCTACCGAAAAGGGAGCCTTCTGGTCACCCTCAACTATGGTCGCTAACTTTACTTACTTACTTTGCTATTGATGAGCAATATATGGATATGGGATATATTAATAAAATCCTATCCATCATTACAGTTATGTTTAAATAATGACTTTAGAATTTACTTGAATATGTATTAACTGCTTGGGTTCATGTTGTAGAGTTTCCTTATGTTTACTGGATTATGGTATTTTTAAAAAAAGATATAGTTTTAGTTATTTATATATGTATATATATATATATATATATATATGAACTAGTGATTTCCTTGTTTATATCTTTTTTTTTCTTTCTTAAAGACACTTAGATAAGAATAAAAAGATGTTGAATTAAGTTTTTAAAAAAATTATAAACTGGTTGTGCATTTTTGTCCCACTGTTGAATATTTTATGGGAAGAAACATTTAAAAGAAATTTTTATATAATTATTCCATAGATGAATTAAGAATTAATATCAAAATAGGAAAGAATTGTATTTTTCTGGTTGTTGATGAAAGGGATGACTGTGTATACTTATCCTCTTTCTTTAGTACAAAATCCTTCAAATGGTTTTCAAACTTTAGATTCTCAACATTCATGTTATCATTAGGCAGCAAATGTAAATTTATTAACCTTATTTCAACAACCTCAGTTAAAAAAAATAAATGAATATATAAGATGCTGTATAAATTTTCCTCAGGTTAGAGTGATAAATAAAAATTAGATGGAATGAACTTATATATATATATATAGTTTAGAATTAAATGCTTGAAATGTTTTTAATCACTAAAATCTTTAAAATGCACTTTGCATAACAATAGAAATTGGATGATGGAATGAACTTTATTATATATATATATATATATATATATATATATATATATACATATATATAAAAGAAATAAATTGTTTTTAATCATTAAAATCTTTAAAGTGCACTATTCATAACAATGAAGAGCAATATCACAATATTTTCAATTATAAAATAGAATAACAGTAAAAACTGGATAAAAACTCGTGACTGAGTTTCACATTGCCAACCCTCAGATGAGCCAATATTGACATGTTTTAATACTGGTTCACCTGAGAATCAGCAATGTGAAACTCTGGCATCACTTTTTATGGCTGAAAATACTCTGTGTGTGTGTGTTATATATATATATAACACATACACACTTGTTTTCATAAATGTCTTCAAATTAAAAGCTGATTGCCAACTTACTGTTAAAAAAAACAGTTTATTTTATATCCCTTGTTAGCTTAAACTGATTCGACCTGTCATTGCAGTAGAATCTAAGCAAGTTAGTTTTTAAATATACTCAGAAAAAACAAGGTATATTTTTGGCCAAATTATTTACTTACTTACTAAGGTTAACTTTATGTGGCACAAGGCCACAATATTGGGGTACTCAGGGTTGAACTTGCTACAAATTGGCCTGCATGACAAGCTTGTTAACTCTGGTATGCATCTTTTGGAACTATATTTGAAATTGTTTGAAAGACAGGCAAAAAAGAAAAAAATTCTATCCATTGAATAATTAATCTTAAAGCCCAAGTATATATTTATCCAACCTCTCTAACATGGGCAGGATTTGGCACTGTTAATTTTTAAGCAGAGTACAGCTGGTTTGAGTTTAGAATTTTTCTTCAACATTGGTTGCCATACTTAGGTTAAAGAGCCCAATTTGCTCTACTATTTACCCATAACTGAGGGTAGAAGAGGTAGATTCATGCCTTTCCCAAGGGCAATAGTGTAAAGTGAAACAGCTATGTTTTGGATTTGAACTTGGATTGCTGAATCCGTTTCCTATGATGATAACCATTACACCATGCCCTCTTCAAAGCTCAAGTATACATCAAAGTTTTATTTAATATTTATTTAAACTTATTTAATAGTTATATTTCATTTAGAAGCAAACTTCAAAAGAGTTCTGAAATATTTAGTTTTACAAATTCCTCTCAGTGGAAAGGGGATTAAAATAACAAACTAGGTGTGTCTATAGAATAGTCCATCCATTTTCTTATTAACCATTTTTTAGTCTATTTTTTAGAATTTTACATCAAAGAAAATTTATATTTAAAACTAATGCTTTCATGGTTTTAGTGCTAAAATTTAGCAATATTCTTTTATGTGCATGAAGTGAATAAATAGAATGTGTAACAGTTGCCAATACACTGTATACACATGCATGTGTCAAATCTGCAGTTTACATTTATAAGAAAGTATTTCTAGTGCAACTTCGCCTTGACAAAGCAGTTTTCCTTATCTAAACTAGTATAATTCTTAGGTTGATTACATCCACAGATTGTTGGTATTTATAGTCCTGGGCTGTCTTTGAACACAAATCAGAACACAGTTCTACATAAGCCATACAGTAATAAATCATCTGGTACAAAAGCACACGAACAGACAATGTAAAGAAGAGACTGATAATTGGAAAACTAAGAAAAAATAATGCCCATGAAGACAGGTTGTTTGTATAGCTTGCAAGAAAAGAAGCCTGTTCAACTAGTTACTTTCTTTAAGACCAATGGCATATCAACTTCAGTATCCTACAGCACCATGAAGAGAAGGCTAAAGGCAGGTGGTCTTGTTTGCCGGATATCTCTTGGAACAAGGAGGGGATGTCAAAGTGGACATTATGAAAGTTTACCTACAGTAAGTTGTGACAGAATTATAACCTAGATTTTGTGATTTACAAGGCAACCTCACTGGCTAAGAGATACCAAGAGCAAATCTTTCAAAGAATCATTATTCTTGATTTTGATGATCATCCAGTGGTATCACATTCCATCTTCATGGATTGCAATGTTTGTCCTCCTAGAACATTTTCAGTTAGGGATATATGCAATTTAATGCCATTGATGCTCTTTCATGGCCTGCAAGAAGGCCTGATTTTAACCCTACTGAGTATTTTTGGGACGTTGTGGGCCATAAATTGGGAACTCTGCCATCATTCAAACACTTGTAGAAAGAATAGCACAATATTCCCTACATACAAATCAGAAGATTAATAAAACCACATGAAGTGGCATTTGGAAAAGTGGCATTTATGCAAATGGTTGTTGTGGCAAATATTGACATTTTCTTTGTGTTTGATAAGCCCAAGAATGTGAGTTTTTTTGATAATTGTAATTATATACTGTCCACTGATAAGCATGTAGGAATATACTTTCTAACACCATTGTACAATAAATTGCCTCCCTTATAAAGTTGTCATTAAAATACACATTTTCCATATGATATCCTGTTTTTTTTTTTTTTTTTTTTTGTTTGTTTGGGGTTTTTTTTGCGGGGTGGGGTGGGGGTTCAATTGTCTGTATTCACAATTGTGTAGCATAGGTATTTTGCATTGAGTCTTGATAAAAATCTACTATAGCTTTTTGTGAGTCAAGTCAGTTTTAAATCCAGCAGAAAAATTGGCAGTACTTAACTTTTGATTGGATGCATATTATTGTAAAAGTATATTTGATTGAATCATTATTCTATAGATTATAGTTTTTTATGATAAGACACTTAACAAATCACAAGTATTACTTCTATTAAATTGATTACTCAGGAATATCAATTGTTGTTTTACCTGTGTTATCTTTTCATTTATATCAGCTACTAAATTAGATCTATATCAATTATTAATAAAATAATTATTGTTTTTTGAAATGTTTGTTAATTTTGTTTGTGAAATATTCTCATTGAAAATATTGACATCTGTGAACAGCAGTTGTGATTTACTTTTGGCTCAAGTCAGAAATATGGGGCACTCGGTGAGAATTGAACTCACTAATAATTGCATGTTAGTTAAACTCTGTAACCATTACCCAACCTTAAATACCCACCTGTGAACAGCAGTTGGTAAATCTTTTTATGTTAAGAAACTGATGATTGAAATGCCTGTGGGTAAGTTTAAGGGTGGAAATAGACAGTAGCATACTGCTTAAAAAAATAACAAAACAAATAAATGAAGAGTAAGTCAACAGAAATCAAAGGAAAAATTACAAAACTGAAACTCAATTCAAATATAGTATGTCACTGTGGCCTGGCCAAATTGCCTCTTTAGCTGTGCCATTTGCCATGTCAGGCTGAACAGCTAACCTTAAAAAGCAGCATGTCAGCCTAGCCTCTACTGATCTTCACACTTAGGTGTGGCATGTCACTGTGGCCACTGCTGACCTGCACCTTTTTATATGTAGTATATCAGTTAAGCCACTTTTGCCATTCTGACCTATAGCATGTCACAGTAGCCACTACTGAACCGTGTGCTTAGGTGAGGCATGTCAGTTTGGCTGTTGCTTTCCTACATGCTTTGATTTTACATGTCAGCTTAGCTTCTGCTATGAACTCTATACTGGGATATGGTGCAAGGTTTAGACATTTGGAAAAGAAGTCAAGTATTGTGTTCTATAAATTAGTCCCAGGATAGCAATAAGGTAATATTATGTTGTTATTGAATAATACAAAAGAAAAACAAACTGGTCTTGTAAATAATAAATATTTCATGTGGAACATTATAAATACATACCAAATGCTCTTGTAACATTTAACACTATCCCAGGACATTTTTACATTGGGCACATAGTATAAAAGATATATTTTAAAATTAAAATGTTAATTTAAATTTAAGCATTTCAATTATTATTTCTGTATAATTATACTAAATAAAAAAAAACTATATAAACTAAGTTTGTTTGAATTATGAAATATTTGAAACTAATAAAAATTGCATTATTGTTAGCTATATCCTCAAATAGATTTTTTAGCAATATATCATTGTTTTATACATGTGTGGATTGCTACCACTGTCACCACCACCCCTATTATGCAGCATAGCACTTGCAGATATAATTCATAGTAGGACCTTAAATTGAATGAGACAAAATTTAGGGTGCCAGTCATTTCTTGTGCTAAGTTAACACTAAAACAAATGTTAATATTTATTGAATGTGTGACTTGTAGCTGATATATTTTCATCTTACAATATACAACAGCCATATGTCCTAATTTTTTTTTTGCTACTTACTTATCTGATGTGATAGGCTCATCATGTTTAGATTGTTTTATAGATTCGCTTGCTATTTCATAAAGTGTCTCTCATGGGAGGGGGGCAACTAAAGTATTCTGATGTTTTGTCTCGTTGCTTTATTCTCTATGGAATTTTTTGCTTTATAATTCAAATTTGTTTACTAGCCAGACTTCTTTGCTAACTTTCATTTTCATTCATTTGATTTAGAGCTTTTATATATGTTCCTTTTCTTTGTGTGTGTGTGTGTGTGTGTCCCCTGTCTTTCCACATTCATCAATCCATCAACTTCTTCTCCATTAATAGTAGTTATAGTAGTTTTTTCTTCTCTTAATGGGCTATTAGGGCATCTCCAATGACTCACAAAATGAGTTAACTATCATGATAATTGTATTTTTAGGGCTTTATACAATTTTTTCCTCCTCCTCCTCCTCCTCCTCCTCCTCTCTCTCTCTAAGAAATATATACACAATTCAGCTTGTAATTTTAAATATAGATGTGAATAAGTCGCCTGTTCTTTAATTGTCCTCTACGTAAAATGCAATGCTTAGTAGAGGCAAAGATGGATGTTGAAATCAATTTTGGTGATTACAGAACATTGCTGTATCAATTGAGTAATCTTCCAGTAAATTAACCCAGCATTTTCCCAAACAATGAAATCTTGATTTTGTGTATTCATTTCACTTTTCATTCGTGTAGTTTTATAATATTTAGATGCAATCATGTGCATAATTTTTAAATTACTTATCAGTTCTTATATGTATATTTGTTTTTTATCATGTATGGATATCTCTGCTTAATGAAACATCCGACACATTGTTATTATTACATCATGCCACTAAATGGGATAGAAGAAAGAAGACAAATCCTTAGAAATGATTCCTTGTATTTATAAAAAAATAATGCTGGCTTTCTAATTGTATGTGTGTATTTATGGAGTGTTTTTATAAAACAGTTTCTGGAGGAAAATAAATATAGATTAAAAAAATTATTAATTTTTTTTTTAATCTGTTATTTCTCTGAGTGCATTTTTCTTTGTAATTATTTGATATCATCTTGTTATTTGTTTGGCTACTACTAACATTTAAATTTAAAGAACAATAGTAGCAATAATAATTGCTACTATTGTTCTTATCATTCAATTTGTATAATTGCTTTTGATTTTCTTCAAAATGCCTCTTGTAGCTTTCTTAGCATTATTACTGGTTACGCTTTGTAAATATATCTGTCTCTGTGCATGTAACCTGCAGTAGAGATCCTGCATCTATAATATGTACAAGTCATGAGTAGAAGAATATTTATTATAATCATTTCATAACATAACTGCCACTGCTATTATATTTATTCCTATTACTGTTGTTAGTACTACTATTACTATTGATACTGCAACTTCCAGTATTATTGCTACCACAACCACTACTCCTATTATCATAACTCGTTTCTATTGTTACTGTTACTACTACTACTATCACTACAACTGCAGCTATTATGACCACTATGAGGAATATTTATTTATTTACTTCTACCACCATTGCTCCTTATAACATTTCTACTATAAGTCTCAATACCTCAGACTGTAGATTTATCAGAAATTTTATCTGTCTTTGAACCTGGAATTGATTATTGGGTTAGCTTATTGCGGCTGTCCCAACTACTGCTGCTACAACAATATGCTTGTCTGATGAGTGGCATCAGTTTTATCTGAGAAAGCTGCTGCTAGTGTGTTACCATTCATCTCCACAGCTGCTTGCTTCTTTCACTACCATCACCATCACAAATATTACTATTACTGCTCATTCAGTCATCCCATGCTGCTAAGTTCAAACTGTGTGCATCCGTCTTTTTCTTAGCCCACCCCAATCCTGACCTTAAATCATTTAATGCAAAGACTACAGTGATGCATGGG
Source organism: Sepioteuthis lessoniana (assembly GCA_963585895.1). Lineage (NCBI taxonomy): Eukaryota > Metazoa > Mollusca > Cephalopoda > Myopsida > Loliginidae > Sepioteuthis > Sepioteuthis lessoniana. Next base: position 32,358 of record CAUZXS010004251.1, read on the forward strand.
TATCTGAGGAAGAATGAATTGGATCTCATCAGATTCATAAAATGTGTTTGATTGTTCATGCTATTAAAATTTATCTGCTCCCATTGATTTCTCTATGTATTAGAATTTTACCCGTATAGGCTGCTTATGTCGCATATTTTTCTATGCACACATATATACACATATGCACAGTACTAGCATTTCTTGCACATACCCATAAAATACTGACAGCTTTGTTATAGTGGATTTTTGATTATAAATAAATGTTTTGTATCATACTATTATTGGTTTTATTTTATTTTTTATTTTTTGTTAGAATCTTTGGGGGGGAGGCATTTAAAAAAAAAAAAAAAAAAAAAGAAGCAAAACCTAATGTTTATTGTCTTATGTAAGCCTGTTGGATTGATGAAGGGGTGATTCGCACAATATAAAATGCTTCTGCTCAAATTCCTAACTATTGACTGTATTGAAAGAGGTAGAATTTGGGAGCCAATTTTACTTATTGATTGTTCTTGGGGAGAAAAATTAGAGATATTTTAGCAAATAGAATCCAATTGAAATATACTTTTTCATGTATTTTTTAGATGATGATTACTTTTGACTGTAAGAGTAATAAATTATAGCTGATAGCTGACCTATAAGTGTCATTAACCTGTGTTTAAGTACACTTATATTAGCATATATGATGGTAGCTTGTGTTACCAATTCTAGGATATGTGTACTGTGTATGCTGGCATAAGCATAGACAGCTAGTATTACAGTACACATCTGACTGTGTAACAGTACTTTGTTGAAAATCATTTTGTACATTGTCAGTATTTAAGTACTTAAATCTTTGGTGTATTTTATGTTTTGTATCAAACAGTGATAATTTCTTTTTCTATTGTTTTTTTACTCATGAATTTATTAAAATATTTAAAAAAAAAAAAAAAGATTCTTTAATTTGCATTCCTGTTCATTTTTTATTTATTGGTTAGAATCAGATTTAAAAAAAAAGATTAAATCTCTGAATAATGCACCAGCTAGACTAAAGATGTTACATGGAGTATATAACTGAAATAGTTACAATTTCTATTTTGTAACTTTGAACTTTTGAGTAGATTTCTGAGAAATTCTAAAAAGTAAAAACCATTTTCTAATTAAAAAAATTTTTTTCAAGGAAAACTATTTACAAGTTGAAATCTGGGAGATTCTCTCTCTTCATATCTAGTGTAATTAAAAAACAGATCTACAACTGTGCCCATTAAATGCTTAAGGTATCAAATCTTTGGTAAAAGCTTAAAAGAAGTTGAATAACTATATGAGTACCATATTAAGGACAAAAATGCACGTGGTATACTTTGGTATGAAAATTAGTATTTTTTTTTCAAGTGCTACTTGCTATTAATATTTTAAATGTATTATGTAAAAATTTTATTTAAGAAAATGCCCTCAAAATGTACAAAGTATGGACAGTATTTTCTAATTAAAAAAACAACAAAAAAGACTGGTTGCTTTAACTGCTTCATATTACATTACTAGAAATGATTTCAGGACAAACAAATTTTGATGTCTGAGAAAGTGTAATTAGATATAAATATACAACTGTCCCTGACCTTATGATCTTAGCTTTACTAGTTTCTCTACAAATTAGTAGCATCATTCTGATGACTTGTGATTTTCTTTTTAAATGCAAGTGCAAAACATTTGATTTACTATAACCAAATTTGGCATGATGGCAGTTTTTATATATATATATATATATATATATATAGTCAACATCAAAGCAGTTTACCAGACTGACATTTTCTACCCTGGCATTTGCTAGTTCAGCAGTGTCATTTAATTCATGAGCAGAGATATCCTGGAATGACAAAAATATTTTCACTCTACCAGAGAATGATATCTTTCTTTCTTTTTCTCTCTCTTTCTCTAAAAAAATTTTTTTTGGTGGTGAGGGGTCAGTCATTTTAGATGCTATTATATATAAGAGTGGTGTAGCAGTTGGTACTAAAGAAAATAAACTTGGTAAGCCAAGTTCAAATTCCTGTCGAGTCTGTTTGTATTCACTTCATACTAATATTGTTGGAAAAGACATGAATCCATACCGTCTTCTTTCCTAGCTCTAGATAAAGTAGTAAGGCAGACTAGGCTTCCTGGCTTTGGTAAGTTAACCAGTCTCGGAAAAGGACAATTCTAAAATTAAATCCCCTATTAACATGGTAGTAGGGTAGGGCTCATTACTCTCCATGTTTTTCAGACTATGAGGAAAGCCTGAGTCCTGCAGTGTACTAAGAAAAGGACTGTGTGGATAATATGAAAGTTGACTTTATACAACACGGGTTACATAATATACATGTTCTTAATTGATCAACAATTGATTCAAATAGAGAAACACTGTTACTTTTGCCCTATTTGTCACATTTGCCAACCATGTTTTCTTATGTTAATGTATTTTAAAGAACTAATAAAACACATAATGGTTAAGTTATGTATGTAAACCTGCAACTTTTAATATTTCAAATACTTTTCCTCTGTATCTATCTAAAGATACTGTTAGCAAGACCATTTAAGATTTGAACTTACAAATTTGGAGTTTTATGCAACTATTCACTCTCATTTGAAAATATTTCTGACATAAACTGATTAAACTTATTTTAACTTTTACTTAGAATAATTGTTGTAAAAATGCATATAATTCTTTTTACTAATCGGAAAACTGTTTCAGCACTTTGAATTGACAAATTTAGTCAAAAAACACAAAGGTCTATTTGCCCAGTTGGCTGGGGCTGTAGAATACAATGACTGCACCTCTACAAAGGGTTAAGACCCCACCCCACTCGTGTCCTGGATATGACACTAAACAATCTGATGGTGAGGTTCCAGTAATACTGGAGCTTTGGGGAATGTGGAACACTGCTTCATTGCCATTACTCCCAGGTCCACTCTGGCCCTAAGTGGTAGCACCTGATAAGGCCCTATCTATGGGTCAAATAGAACTAAACTGCATACTTATGCTAAACCTAATTACTTGAAATAAAACTGTTTTGATGTTTAAACTGTGTATTTGTGCTAAACTGATTTGTTTGAATTAGAACTGTTTGACTAAACTGAATAACTTAAAATAGAAATGTTTTTAACAATTAAACTGTGTACTTACATTTAAACTGCGTAATTATGCTAAACTGAATTGTTTGAAATAGAACTGATTATTTGTATAAAAATGGATTTGGCATTAAATAACCTACAAGGGTTGATATGCCATAAAACCCAAACAAACAACAAAGGTCTATCTATTTTAGACCTTGTAAATAATTCAGTTTTGATTCTGTGTAATGGAGTGATAGTTATTAAAGTTGAACTGTAACAAGAAATTATGAGATCTTCTTTTCTCGTAATGAAAATAAACCCTATTAAGATATTTATATTTCTAAGTAAAGTTGGCGACTGAATCTCCTTTTTCATTAGCTGCTACTTTGAGGTGTAGAGGAAGTTGCTACTCCTTATCCTGAATTGCTCCACTTTACCCTTGATCTCCATATAATGCTGAATGTTAAACGAAAAGGCATCAAGTACCATTTTTTTTTTGAGTCTTTGGTATGACTCAACCTGGTATTGAACTCTGGTCTCCTGGGCCATTGGTGAACACTCTATCCACTAGACCAATGAACCAGTATGAGTATAATTCTAATCAAAATTAGGAGGGTGGGGAACAACCTAAAAGGATAATAACATTATGGATAGTGCTTATTCCATTGCTCATAGATATGCTTTTAAAGCATATTCAGAACAAAGAAATAAAATTGATCAATTATTTTCTTAATTAACTTTGACTTTTACCTATTGTCATCTTAGTGATCTTAGTCCTTTCATTCAGTGGTCAAAACTTATTAATTTAGATCACTTAATACATCTTTCTTTTATAATATTTCAATAATGTATATAATTATATTATCACATTCTTGCAAGTCTTAATATTTACTGGGTATTTAAAAAAAAAAAAAACTTCTATCATTTGAGATAGACAGGGTGTTTCAGAAAAAAAAATTATATCAATTTGTAATCTAATAGCTTGACCAATTCTTGTTCAAATGTACTCAAATTTTGACAGCATGTGCAGGAAAAACTCAAAATTCTATGTTTAATTTTTAAACACCTTTACTTTTCCAATAAATAGCATTTTATACCTGAAAAGAAAAAAAAAACATTAGTCATAGAATTTTGAGTTGTTTGTATATATGTTGTTAGAATTTTAGATCATTTGAATGAGAATTGGTCAAGTTGTTAGATTATGAAATATCAGTTTTTTAAAACACATTATATTATATGATGACGTCTGTTGTGTTGACAAAGTTATTAATTTAATTTTGATCTGGAATTTTTATTGTATGATAGTCAATTTGTGATTAATAAAGAAGTGTTGGGTCAAGTAAGGAAGGTGATTATATTGAAAAATGTGCTTTGTAAAATAAATGCTTTTTTTAAGAAATTATTAAGCTATAGTCTTTTATTTATTTTTAAAAAAAATTATTTTTTGTTCTTGAACACCCATGTAAGACTGTTATCAACTATTAAACTTACAGAAATCTAGGTATCTCCATTTTTTTTTTTTTTCCTCTGTAGAAATGATTTGGGAAATTTCTTCGTATTTGCAAATTTTATCTGATTTTATTTTTGTTCTCAGGGATCTTGCTGCCCGAAACTGTCTGGTTGGTGAAAACCATCTTGTGAAAGTAGCTGATTTTGGGCTTGCTCGTCTCATGAAGGATGACACTTACACAGCTCATGCTGGGGCCAAGTTCCCTATTAAATGGACTGCTCCCGAAGGTTTAGCCTACAATAAGTTCTCAACAAAGTCTGATGTTTGGGGTAAGTATTTTCACTGCATGTGATGTGGTTATTAGTTTCATTAGGTAATAAACATTGTTTTGTGATGTTTTAAAAATTAGAATAAAAGGTTCAGTTCAGTCATGGGCAAACTGTGCCCAGTAGACCATTGCCACCCACAGTGCTTTCAGAATGGCTTACATAATTTTGTAAGGAAAATAACATTTATTAAAATATGTATCTATAAGTTAAAGAAAATGGTTTTAATGAAATTTTGATGTATGGATCATGAAAATATCCAATTTTTTCATAAATCATATTCAAATTGAATACATTGATTTTTTTTTTTTTTTTTTAAGTATTCATTTTTTCTCTGAATTATTCTGTAATGTATCATGGCAACAGCATCTGGTAATCGCATTGATAACAGTGATAATATCCTTGAATTTTTTTTTTATGAAAAAGTTCTTTTTACTGAAGAGAAAAAAACCCAAAAAACTTTTCCCTATTTCTAAAGCTGATACTTATGCGTGTGCTCTTTTAGTGAAAATGGTTGAAATACCTTCAACAAAAAATTATCTTAGTGCTGCTTGCCTGATGATGATCCATATCTCATGTGGCCCACTTTTTGAAAAAACTTGCCCATGCCTGATTTAGTTGTTAGCAATGTTGAATACATGTTTAAAAATGTCTTAAACTCTTAGTTTCAAGTTTTTATCTTTTCTTTGTTGGTATAAGCCTATATTAAGTAAAATTGTCAAAATAAGTGCTATTTTCTTCAGTGAATTATCATTTTTGACATGCTATCATTTGTCTCTAATATCTTGGCCAACTTAGCAGTTCTTGCTTAATAGGAGTAACAATTTGCATATTCTGTTTTAAAAATCAAATTGTAGTCAATAATCTTTTTTTTATCATTTATTCCCAATCAGGTCTTTTGTGATCTTTATAAGTAATTATTTTATGATTAAATTGCTTTTGTTATTTGATTAGTCATTTTTTTGTCCTTAAACATTATGATCTTGGTCTCTTAGATCACATTATCTCTACATAAAGAAGAGGAAACATCTGTTAAGACATTTTTTATTAGTGTATTAAGTGTTGTTCATAAAGCAATAATTTAACTTACTTGATTTGTTTTATTGAATAATGAATTTTACTTATCTTCTATGAATATAGGAAAAAACACATTTTATAAAAAATGAATGGGACATATTTTGACCATAAAGATTCGAATAAGAAAACTGAGTTTTCAATGCTTATTTGATATTTGTTTTTATTTTTTTTACATGCTAAATGAAATAAATAAAAATAGAATATAAATATTGTTTAGAATCTTTTTTAGCTATTGATATGATTAAAAATAATGATTTTATGAAATGCAAAAACTAATCTTTTGAAGCAAAAAGTTTAAAAAAATCTAATATGAAGATTTTGTTTCTCATCCTAAATTAAATAGCAAATAGATTTATTTAAAACTTCTGAAAAATTCACTCTGCTTTCCAATTTCTCAGATCTTCATTGACATTAAGAGAAAAATCAGGTTAGTTCATATGCATATGATAATTGTGTTGAAGTTAATGTTGCTTTGTTGGTTTTTTTGTCCCAGGCAATATCAAGAACTTCTATTAATGTATTATAAACTGAGAATTATTGCTGTCATCAGATAGATAACCTCCAAAGAGATAACCATGTTTTTTTAAAAAAATTTTGTTGTTTTTTTTTTTAAGATAATAGCTACTATTTGTTTTAAAGTAGAATGGCAATCCTCTTTAAGGATTGACATTTTCAGTTGTGTTATTGAATTATGAAGAAGACTTGCACTTGATAATCCCTAACTTATTCTCTCTTTTAATATTGTACCAGAGAAAAACCTAAAATGATTAACAGAAAGACTAAATGCAAAAATTCCAAAGATACCGTGTGTGTGTGGGTCTGTGTGTGAGTTTTATTAAATTCGTTTTTATTCCCCAATGATAACTGCATTAGAATAGTAAAGTCTAAAATTTTGGGTTCAGGTTACCATTACCATGTTTTTAACCTGCACTATTTGTAATGTCTAATGAAAAGTCCTTGAAATAACAATACTCATTCTTGCTTAATTCTCTTGATCAGCTGTAAAGTGATATTTTTCAAAGATGAAAAAACTTAAATTTTATTTGCTTAAATTAACATTCAAGCAATTGTACTTTTAGCTTTAGAATGCCAATGTGATTTGTAAGAATTTGTTTTTAACTTGTTTAGCTGGTTTTTACTCATTTGTTTTGATCTATTATGTCTTAATTTTGGATGCACTTTAAGCCAACAGGAAAATATGAACTTGCTAGAATTGTGAAAGAAGTTAGGTTGAATTTTATTTTTATGAATGAATTTTGTTATCAATTCTGATAAAACTTGGGTTTCTTTTATAAAATTTGATATTATTTTACAGGGTTTTATTCTTAAAAACAGTAGTTCACAAAATGTGTATTGAAAGCTCAGTGTTCTACTTTAAAAAATATACTAACGTGAGTCAAAAGTTTTACAATGTTTCGGTAACTTATGTTCTTTATTCTTTAAGTTACAAACTCAGCCTAGCATTCAAACTAGAGGCAATTGTATTGCACTATCTGAAGGTACTTTTTCTGACAGTTTTATGATCCCACACTGATACTAGTTCTTGTCTTTTGAGTCAAAGAACTCCTTCACGGAAGCTCTGATCTCCTCTTGGTTGTTGAAGTGTTGTAAGCATAGGAAGTGAGTTATGGATTGGAACAAGTAATAATCTAAGGAAGCTAGATTCTTGCTATATGTAACATCAGTTTGATTCCTTCAAGTTCCTAGAGATTATTCTGAAAATTAGCACATATGCAAATATTGCAAAACTTTTGACTCACCCTAGTATTTCCAGTATATCATGCTTTCTGATTAATATGCAATATCATTCACTTATTCTAAATGAAGATATATATGTTATTCAATTTATAGAATATACCTATGTAAGTATTGTGAAATAGAAGGAAAATAATTATTGTTTATTTTACATTTATGCAATACTAGATTTGTAGTTATGTGTGTTGATTATAATTGATAATTATTATCTTATGATTCAGTTATGTCTCCTATATTTGTTATTGAAAAAAACGTGCTAAAATTGGTAATGTTACAATATCGAATATGATTCTTCTCTTTAGCATTTGGAGTGCTACTTTGGGAGCTTGCTACCTATGGTATGTCGCCATATCCTGGAGCTGATTTAACAGAAGTATACCACTTGTTGGAACGTGGTTACCGAATGGATCGACCTGCTGGCTGTCCTGCTAATGTTTATAGGTTGATGCTCAAATGTAAGTAGTCATCTATGTTTATCCTTCTATTCACTTTGCCAAATATCAAAGGTAGTTAGGATTTTGAAATAAAGGCCACAAGGTATTTAATTTAGTTAATTTAATTTTGTTGGTTTTAAATAATTTGAGGGAGAGGAGAAATAAGTTTAAAACCTCATTAATCTGGAACATTTGCAAGAAATATGCTCTGGGATTGCCATCAGTAGACCATATATAAATTACTACCTAAAAACAAGCATAAAAAATATGCTTAAAGTGTAAATCATTTTAAAAAAATAGATAAAAATAAATGAATGTCCAACATTGCCATCTTACTAGAAATGCTTTTATAAATATAAAGAATTAAGGAGTCTGATCTGATCTTTGATATAAATACTTGAATTTTTTCCTGTTATTATCATCATCAGTCATGCCTGAAAAGGTTTTAGACTATACTCAGAAATCTTGGTGGGATCTATATCTCACCTACTATGTCTGGCTGCCTCTCTTGCTGTACTTACCCATTCTCTTGGTAATTTTTACAAGAGACTCCCCCTTCCTTATATTCATTTAGATATTATCATTGCCAGGTGTCAAGCTGCTTAGAAGGAATTCATTTTATCTCAATGGTCACTTGGCCTAAAACAGGCCTAGAAACATTAAAAAAAAGAATACATTAATACTACCCATCTAAATCAGTAAAATGATAAGATTAAATATTAATTTTCAGGAGTCTTTGAGATCTCTGAAAGATATCTAAAACTGTCTTTTTTATATCATGCTCTGTCTAAATAAGGCATAATAATCAAACATAAATAAAATATCTTTTAAATACAAATAATTATCCTAAACTTCAATAAAAGTGACTCTGTCCTTTATTTTTTTTAATAACTATAATCTTATAACCCATATATAAATATGGAGAAGTACTACTAGTTTTCATGATCTGATTGTAGTTATATGAATTCTATTGACTTTTGCAAATTTTATGCAATATTTTGCTGTTGTTAATAGGATATCAGATATATTTTAAGAAGAACCTTATGAAAGATAATATTCTCTGTAGCTAAATATTAGGGATCCAGTGAATATATTAAGGAAAGCTGTGGATCTTGTCACTCAAGGGAAAAACTATTCTACTTGTTAGAGAGAAAAACTGTTTTATTTTTCCTATTTCTGTGATCTTTGCCCTTTAGGTGTTAAGTGGTTTGAATCTTCTAAGTCTTAGGATATATGATAATGTAATTTTCTATATCTATAAATAGAGAGTGCTCAATATTGGTGATAGAGCATATATAGATATAAGTTTGGATAGTGTTGGCAGCATAGACAGTCAACAGTTTTTTGCCTATGCAATCATCAGACCAATATATATATATATATATATATATATATATACTTGTTAGAGAGAAAAACTGTTTTATTTTTCATATTTCTGTGATCTTTGCCCTTTAGGTGTTAAGTGGTTTGAATCTTCTAAGTCTTAGGATATATGATAATGTAATTTTCTATATCTATAAATAGAGAGTGCTCAATATTGGTGATAGAGCATATATAGATATAAGTTTGGATAGAGTTGGCAGCATAGACAGTCAACAGTTTTTTGCCTATGCAATCATCAGACCAATATATATATATATATATAGGTTACACTTTTTTCATTATGATTTCAATTGGCATTTTCTGACTGCATCATACAATGTCATGTTCTAGTCATTCTAAAATATTCCTAAATGCTGATGGTAATTCATCTCCAAAACATAAACGTTTGATGCTATTATGTAGCTTAGGCTAATTAATCTATCTACAAAGTACCTACATTTATTTTGTTAAGATTGAACATGACAGAATATTATGCTATTTTTCATTAAATTCTGAATTAGTTCAAATTTGTTAATGTACAAAGGTCATCCAATAAATAAGGTGATTTTTGTCTAAGGAGTTAGCAATTGTAAGCATTGTTTACAGTTGCACCTTTTTCAAAGAAATCAATAGTGATGGGTTCTTTCATATCTCAGAAGACTGTCAGACCTTCTTTACTGGTCGTTATTCCCACTCCATCAACCCTCTTTTTTTACTTTGGCTTGTAGTGGCAAACCCATATTTAGCCCATTTGTAAACATTTTTTTAAGCTAAAACATACTTTTCTCGATAAATTTTACATGGTTTGTACTTCTCAGCCAGCAAGTATTTGATGACTGACCTCTGTTTCAAGTCCATAGTGCTCTGTTAGATTTGGCACCATTTTGAATAAACTAAAAACAAATATTTTTGTGAGATTGAAATAACTTTTGGTATCAACCATTCTCAAACAATACAGTGTTTGCATTTATGGAAACAAATTCTGAGTGAGAGGGGAGATTTATTTTGCTTTAAAAAAAATGTTGTTTATTCATTGATTGTCCCATGTAAAACTGTATTGATGTATTTGTATCTTTCAGGCTGGCAGTGGGAAGCAAAAGACAGACCTACATTTAAAGATATCCACAATGCATTGGAAAATATGTTTGAAAAATCAAGTATTAGTGAAGGTAAACTAAGCCTTTATGATTTGAATATGTTTTACCCTAAAACCATTTATATGTATTTTATTATGTTTGTGATTTATTTTTTTAAGTAAATTTTCATGTTTTAATTTTAGTGAATATAGGATATATACTTTATGTAGGAAATATATTGTCTTACTAAATAAATCCATTTGACAATAATTGTGCATTAAAATATGCATTTGATGCTATCTAATAAGACTTCACTTTCTAATTATAAAGATAAGTTCATTATTTTACTGCAAAAATTGATGTAATTTTTTAAACTATATTTTCTTATCAAGCTTCTCATTCTTGTATAATTTTTATGTAACTTCATTTATTTTAAACATTCATTACAGTGATATTTAAAATTAAGACTTTTGTGAATATGTTGCTAATCCAAAGAATAAGAACTATCTCCATAATCTGACTTTTGGTAGAAATTGGTGGTTTCAGCTTCTTTGTTTACTGGTATATCAACCTTTGTGGGTTATGCCAAAGTCATACTTGTAGAAAGACAATAGGAGTACTATCTAACCTATAGATTGGAGGATAAGCGACTTCATACTTTTCTCAAGGATATTAGTCTAAAAGTGAATGTAGTAATTTGACTGGTGTTTGAACTTGCCTACAACAATATTACAGCCCAGCATGTTAGGTACTATGCAACAGGTTCTTCCCGTGGTAGAAATTAACTTTTTTAACAAATCATGAAGTAGTAATGATTTTTTTATATACATTACCAGAGTAATTTATTGGATGTATATCAGATAGTAAGTGAAATATTTTTTGTATCAAAGTGCAAATTAGTTAAGTAGTATTAGTTGTATTATGTCGAGTTACTTGTTACATAATGTTTATCATTGTAGGAAGTGGATATAGCTATCTAAGTTCAAATCCTGAACAAGGCTTTTTGCATATCACATAACATTAATACCCTTGGGAATGGTATGAATCCAACTATTCTTCTTCCAGCTATGAGTAAATGGTAGGGCAGACTGGGCTCTTTAATCTTGGTATGGCAACTAATCTAGGAGAAGAAAAACTCTGAATTCAAACCATTTGTAGACCTGAACAGGGATGGGCTCTGTCAGGCTATTCCTGCCCAAGACATGCTCCATAAGTAGCACGTCCATGACCAGACCAGGTTATGGGGTTTGTGAGTAAGAGGAGGGCTTTCATGTTGAAATAACTGATTATTCTTTTAAATAATAACTTTGTTCATCCCATCTATATTTACAGTTTCTGTTTTTCTATAAACCCTCTAGTGATTTGGTAATCAAAAGTTTTCTTTAATATTTTAGTTGTTCACTTTTAATTTTATACTGCAACTATTTTTTGATATATTATGTATCTTAACTTATTTTGTATAATGGCTATTTTTGTATTGCAGAAGTTTTTTTTTTTTTTTTTTTTTTTTTTAGGGGGGGGGGGGTTAAAAGATTTTTGTCATGTACAAAGTACTACCTAAAGGCTCAGAAAATTTAATCATGAAAAAAGAAATTAGTCATCCTAACACCTAATATTTATTATCTAGTTTGAAGAAGTAAATTAGTTATTACAGCACTGCACACAGAGCAAAAGACTAGACTGTACTACATTTACTTAGCATGAAATTTCAAATCCGCAGAATTTTGAGGCTGCATTTTATGTCTTTCTTATTTCATTCTGATACTAATAAATTAATTTGTACTTTGCTACAAAAATATTTCACCAACTGTCTGATATGTTTAATAAATTAAGTAATGAATATAAAAATAGTTACATTTTTAATACTTCTCCTTTAACTGTTAAGATGTTTGAAAAAGTTCTAGTTCATAAGATCAGTGCTCTCTTACCAACTTATTAAAATAGATTTGATATATTACTAGAAATATACTTTTATATTATTTTATTATGATCATCATTAGAATTTTTGAAACACTTTATTATTTATTCAATAATTAGTTAGGGTAAGTATTTTTCATCATTGCTGATTTTGTCATTTTAATTTGTGTTGAGTTCATAGATTTAAACTTAAGTATTGAAAAACAAATGTTGTTTCTTATGTCTCTTCTAAGAAAATTATTAAAAATACTTTGGTAACCTACTTAAATTTAGATTGAACATGATTTTTAACTAAAGGGTTACATTAGTTGACAAACATGATGGCTTTGAAAATATAATTTTTAAAAATCAAATCTCAGGAGTCAGTTTATGGAAAATTCTGTTCTTATGGTTTCATTTATTTAATTCTAAACAATTTGTATACCCCTCCACACAAACACACACACACACACACCCACATCCACATCCACATCGAGGTGGTGAAAAAGTTCTTGACCCAATCAAGAGATAATTATTTTTTAAAACTTTTTTTTTAAGTTTAAAGAAACTTGAGAAATGAAATTGTTGAGCTGGAGATGAATATGTAGAATAGCATTTGTTTCATGGCTCTAGATCATTTCCTTTTTAGTCAGGCTAAGAACTTTTTAGCACCTCTTTTGTATTAATTTCCAGATGTATACCACCCTGTTCTGAACCTCGTTTTTTTTTTTTTTTTTTGTAAAATAAATGTACATCCCTACGTGTGTAGTTATGAATCAGTGTTACTATAATCCCCTTGTTTTTTGCTTATGCCCCATAATTCTGTGCCATTTTCTTTTTCCAGAAAGTTCGTCCCTAGATGAAGTTTGCAGTTAGCCATATTGATTGGATTGATAGAAGTGATTTATGATAAAGAGTGAGTATACTGCTGAATATTGCTTACTAAGAAACTTTCTTTTTCTCTTGTAGAAGTTGAAAAGGAACTTGAAAGTGAGAAATGGCGGACTCCAGATAAATCCAAGAAAGCTCGGGCCCAAAGTCTTGATAGTTCTGAGCATATTGGTATTGATGGTCGGACTAGTGCAGGTAAACACTGACTCCACGTATTGCCCTGAGGGTCTCACTCCTATTTTATGCACACTTTCTGAATGTTGCAAACCTGATGACGGAACTTTGGATAGGCAACAACACTTATTATTATTATTATTATTATTATTATTATTATTATTTATTAATTTTTAAATAATATTTAACATATACAAAAAATATTTTAAAATTTAACCAACTTTTAAGTTGTAAAAGAAAGAAAAAAAATCCCATTTCTGATTGTGTGCTCCAGCAGTCGGCTGTCTGTCAAAATGCCGTTCTTTATTTACATTACATGAATGGCAAAGCTTACTAGCTTTTTATTTCTGCTTGTTTCTTCCTTTTTAAAATCAATGTGCTACTGCTGCTTTAGTTGTTATATTTTTGGTGTTATGTGATTTTTTCTTTTAAAAAGAAAAAAAGATCTAGCCCTTTTTAAAAAAAAAAAAAAAAAATTTAAAAAAATCAATGTTGTTGTGTGTTGATCTGTGAACTTCTTCGGCTGACTATTATTACATCAGCATTTGAGCATTCATTCTAGGAATGTCCATATGTCCTAGATGTGCTACTTGCTGGTGTGGTGCATTGACCCCACTCCAGAATGTGATGGCACTTATCCATCACTTTCATCCTTCCTTTTTTACAGACAAAAGGCAGTGGCTGACAGTATCTGTCTAACACATGTGCACATAAACACTGTTGAAACATCATTATGCAGTAAATTATGTGAGTGTTCTTCCCACCTGATGATTACAATGTATGTGTCAATATTGAGGAAGAAACTTAATAAGAATCTATATGTAATTTACTATGTAATGACTTTCTCATTAAGAATACTTAAACACATTACTCAAACATTCTCTCTCTCTCTCTCTCTTCCTGCTTGTTTACTCTTTCTTTTCCTTCCCCAGTCAGTATTCAAATTTTACAATATAAAAAGAAGAAAGAAAAAAAGACTACACTTGCACCTACCACAACCTTACTGTACACTGATGAGGACATCAAAGAAATTTAAAAAGTCAGATTTCTATTCCAGAAAAAGAAATTCTCCACAGTAACAACACTTACATTAATAATTTTAAACTTTCCTCCAAAATTTGAAGATACTAATAAGATTATTGTGAATAACCTTTTAATTTGGAGTATTCACTCAACTAATAGCTCTCCCCACCCAACCTCAAATGCTAAGCTGTCATGTAACCATATATTTCATCCTACCTGGAGTCGGAAAGCAAGCAGCCTAACACATGCACTAACAGCTTTTAATTGGCTGTGGTACGAAGGGAGGTAATCCCAACAGGGCCAGTTTCATAGTGGAACATTTGGTGATGCTTTGAGTGTAGCTGCTTTGCTACCTGCTGGTCTGCAATCACAAAAATCTAGTGGTTATGTCTAGTCATGCCACTTTTCCTGCCGTAGCACTACTATTTATTTGCTTAGTAATATAATTACCAGCATTAATAAATATCAACAACAATAATAATACTTAATACTATTATAACAATACTAATAGGAAATACCAACTGTTGAGAAAGCTCACCAGAGTGGAAAAAAAAAAAAGTGCCCTCACACCGCCAGGCACTACTAATGATATAACTAATGTTATAGTTTGCCCGTCCTTGAATCTGCTTGCCTTGCTGAATTGACAGTCATCATTTGGTTGTTGTTGCAGGTCCTACACCTCCGGCGGGTCGGCGTGCTCTCCTTGCTCTTGATGATTCTGACAAGCGACAAGTTGCAGATATTCTCCAGAGAAAGTCGTCTCGAAAGAAGACTCCAGCACCAGTGCCTCCCCAGCGTACAACGTCGTTTCGGGGCCAACAATCACTCGACTCGTCCGAAATGGAGTCTGAATTGAAAACAAAAATAAAGCAACAGAAAGCTAAGATTGAGGCTGCCACCCTGCATGAGCACTCTGCTGAGCACTCAGTCTCGCTGGATCAGGACACTTATCCTGACAACCATGTGTTTACAAAAACCAAACACCTCTCATTAAAGGGAAGCTCCCCAAAGTCGTTTCGTCGACATGACAATGATAAATTTCAAGATGTTAAACTTGAAGACAGCTTCTCTCACCAGATGATAGAAAGTTTTAAAGGTTTGCATATTGACAAGTCAAAATATATTATTACAGATTTAGGAAATAAGAACCAAAGACCTCCTCCAGGTCATTTGAATCACCTTATCCCTGCTGAGATCCGACCTGAAAGACCAAAGATCGACAAAGAGACAAGCACCAGTGAGGAAAGCATCGAAGCAGCAACTGTACATGGAGGTTGTTATCCCAAGGTGCCACAATCTTTGCCAACCCAACGGTCATTCAGTACAAAGAAGGGTAAATCTTTAACAGATAGCCAAGGCAGTGAAGATGCAGGGGATCATGATAATTTTGTCAGTGTAGGAAAATTAGATGCAGACAATGTGAAGAAAACTATTAGTCGTTATGGAACCATCCCGAAGGGTGTCAGAATTGGTGCTTACCTTAAATCAATGGAAGATGAGCCAAATCAGACTGACCAGCGGGACTCAAATATAGATGATGTTGATTCGGGGACGGACACTGCCAGTGTGACATCCTGTCCCCCATTACCTACCACCGCTGAGACGCCGGGAGACAGCAGTAAGGAAGATGACAACAACAGCATTGGCATCAAACAGGAGCACAACCTGAAGCCATCAGCTGTTGTCAAGTCTCAATCTTCACAGATGCTGGTCGACAACCAGAAATCTCCTCTTACTGGCTTACTCCAACGTCAAAAGTCTGATCTTACTCATGGTAAGGTGCAAGGGGTGAAGAATGACTATTCCCCATCGAAACCTGAGAATAGTCTCTTCTCCGGGGTCCCCACAGCAGCAAGTAAAATGGAAGATGCTGCAGAGTCCAACAAACCTCGACCAAGCCCTCGATTCTCTCATGTGTTTGATGACTCGACCGATGCAAAGAAAGATGAAAAGAAAGAAAATAAGAAATTTCCCAATAAACCTCTCAAGTCTCCAGATGAAGCCCCTCCAGAGTTACGTAGCTTTCACAAAGTTGGACAACCATTTCCGTCACGGCCTCCAGGCCTAGCTCATGTGAATGATTCGAGTCCCACAAGCACAGAATCGACCCTGGTCAGCAGTCCTGATTCGGTTGTGGAGAAATCGAAAGGAGATGTGCGCTCGCCACCCCCAAAACCCCCAACACGGGCCAGAATCTCAGTGGCAGACTCAGAAGATAGTAAATCTTCTAAGGAAGGGGATGACAATGTTGTGCCATCCGGGGTCTTGTCCAAGCTGGCCTCCAAAGTGAAGCTGCCATTGTTGCCTCCAACAAGTGAAGCAGCCCCTCTGAAGTCCACTGGGCGGAGTGTTGACATCTCTCGGGACACTGATAAAGTGACAAAAGGGGACCATTCTGCTGAAAAGTTCAGCACTAACTCTGACAATGCTGCTGGCCGCATGACCCCAGGCATTACCCACAAACCCCCGCCTGGAAACCAAAGGGATGAGTCTACTCACAAATCTATGTTCCCTAGTCTTAGATCTTCTTCTGCATCACATCGTACTACAGAGAGTGACACTTCTGACAGCAAAACAAATCAATCTAACCAGACTGCTGATAAAAACTCGGCTGTGGACTTTCCTGTGTCAAAAGACTTAATTATTGAAGCCTCAGGACAGCTGGATGGCCACATTGACTCTTTGGCCACTAGCGGCTCCAAGAGTTCTGGAGAGTTCATGGATCTCTCTAAACAAGTGCAGACATTTCATGAAATGTGTTCTCGGTTTATTGACTCTTTACCACCGCATGCAAAGTTCCATATCCGGGAACTGCTCACTCGATTGCAGTCATTTAGTCAAAAACTGAAAACTGTGTCAGGGAGTTGTTCATCTGGGGGTTCCAACTTACTGGATGACATTCAGAACACAAATAAAGAAATCCTTCATGTTATACAGCGATGAGCTGTACATGGGCTAACACACACTTATACATAATAAATAAACACATATAGATATTGAGCAATGGTTATTAGACACAAGTATGGACAGCTGATGGTATCAACCAACCATTAAACAGCCAACTCACCCACCCACATAACTAACACCTACAGTGAATCCTCCTTTTCAATACTTGCATCTGCATTAATACAGAAGGTGACATACATTTGGATGTACACTGGCACCCTAAGAAATAAGAAAATAAAAGATCTAAGAAGAAAAAAATTGGGGGGGGTGATTGTAATTTTTTAATTTGCTGCATTAGAATTAACTTTTTTGTTAATCTTTATTTTTGTGCACAAGTTGTTGCGCATATATATATATATATATGTATGTATATATATATATATATATATATATATATATATATATATATATATATATATATATAAAAAACATTTTTTTAAAATGTGGATTCAGCCTGGACTGCCTAATGTGTTGGTCCCTGACAAGTGCTCAGTCTAAAGAAAAGAAACAACCTCTGTGCACATCTACTTATATATGCAAAGGAACACTTACAAAAAAATGTTATCCCCCATCCCAGCCACTTGTGTTGCTGTGGAGAGTTATCATCTCAGTGTCTGGTTGCCATGCTGTCTGAGGAGACACAGAAGGTCAGGGTTAATTTAAGGACCGGTTGGGGGTAAGGGAAGATTTTATGTTATTTTTGTTTTCCATGATGTGATTTAAAATATCTCAAGGTGGCCAAAAAAATAAAATAAATGGAGAAGTGACTCTAAAATTTTTCTTTTTTTTTATTTGCTTTTTTTTTTTTTTTTAAGCTGAACATTTCTCCAATGTGAATGTGGCATGAACAAATTTAACAAATATTAAAAGAAGGCTCACCAATAATTGAAAGTGGGGAAAAAAGAAAGAAAGAAAAAAAAGAGAAAACAACTGGCAAGATGTGTCTAACTCTTGGCAGCAGTGCAAGCTGTACTCTGGACAGTAAATTATTGAATTGATGAGTAAACAAGTGATGGGAATATTTTGACTTCTCCCTTCCCCCAGACTCCTGATCTCCCTTCTGTGAGAGAGAAAAAAAATTATCTCCTAATGTAAAATATAAGAAATGTACAACATTTAAACACTTCCCTTGAAAAGAAAATTCTTAACCCTTGCTTAATCTTCTTGTCTCTTGTTCCCCATCTGTTTTATTTCATTGATCAAAAGTTCTTCATTGGTTGAAGCTGAGCAGAACTTGTGCTTGAAGTGACAAATTTTTAAATTAAAGTAATTTTTTTTATATTGTACATCAAATGGCAAAAGGCAGGTGATGGTTGTTTTGTCTGTCCGTGAAGTAATGTTTGTGTATGTCTGGACAATGGCCAGTCGACCACTCTTTGAGGACAGCTGTGGTGGCAGGTCTGTGGTCAGTACAACACTTTTCTTTCTTGACTACAAATACTTCATGTGCAGTGGTGAATTAATTAAAAAGAGAAACAAAATTTTATAAAGGAACAGACAAACCAAAACAAAAATAATAATATAAAATGGTGAAGATGGAAGAGTGTATTATGAGAAAATAGTAGAGACCTATTTTCATGGATTTCCAGCTGTATTGTAAAATTGTTTTAAGATGTCAAACATTTCTTTAAATTAAGATAAAACAAAAAAAAAGATAATGACAAACTTGGAGACATTCATGGAAAAGCAGGGGGATTTTTTTTTAATCTTAAAAAAGAGACATAATATTTTGTGTATGAACATTTTTCTTTCTGATAAAAAAATTGAGAAAAGAAAAAATAATGATGGGTAATTGATTCAAATAGTATACATTAGAAAGAGGTCCTTTTTGTTTCTTCTTCAATAATAATCTCCATTGGCTGACAACACAGATGGGTGTACACATATGCATAATTCTTTGCGTGTGTGTATGTGCACACACACACACACGTTTTTTAAAAAGATTACTCTATTGATGCTATGCTGTTATCAATCCAGTTGGGTATGGAGGGACAAAAAATTGTTCTTTCTCAGGAGCAGCAGACCAAGTTGAATAAATATTTCTTATTTCAAGTACAGTTTTATAATTATCAGTAAGTCTAAATTTTACAAAATGTAAATTTGGAAAAAAATTTTCATAACAATTTTGGTTTATTCTATAAGAGTAATTGAAATAGTAAACCTGCAAATGAATACAATGTGATTTTAACAAGGACCTTTTGGAGAAACCTTAAAAGCATAACTTACTAGTTTGCTACTTTCTCTCATTGGCTGGTCATGTAGTAGCCAAAGGCATCAAAATATTAAAGTTATGGTCAGGAAGGTGTGGTGTCCGAATTCAGTTCAACTCCATAATAACCACAGCTAAGCATTCTACTTTCAGTACCTGTGATAGTCTGTACATTTACCTGCTCCTGGATTTTATACTCTTCAATGTATGCTGCCCTCGTTCCAAATGTACTGACTGACCAACAAAGGCTTAAAATACTTAGCCTGCATCTACTTGGACTCTCACATACTTCAACCGACCCATTATTTAAAAAAAAAAAAAAAGAAAAGAAAATGATGCTGTGGTCTTTTTATCATACCTTTTAATTTCAGGATTTTTTTTTTTTTTTTTTTTTTTTTTTGTGAGTCACAATCAATTTTTGTAGGTGTGACTTTTTTCTATTTTGACCTTTCATCTTTTTTTTTTTTTTTTTTTTTCTTTTGAATTTTTTTTAAACGCCTGACTCCAGCCATATTTGACCATAATAAAAACTCTTTTCATTCATGCCTCTCTCCCTACTCTGTACATACCAGTTGTAATGCAGTGCTCACATCAGTATTATAAGAAAAAGATTTTAAAAAAGGAAAAAAAAAACAGTTGATGCTGGCATTACCCCCTAAACACCTCTGCTATTTCTTTGTGACCAAAGTGCTTTTGCCAATACTCTGTGGATTTTCTGAAAGCAGTGGTAGTATAATACACATGATTTTTGTGTGTGTATGTGTGTGTGATACTAAAAGAGAGATAAAATGTGTGTTTTGTGTGGGTTGTTGTATTGTTTCAACCTTGGTCACCTCCTTTCCTCTCTAGCCAATCAGCAAATAATCACTTACTCAACGTCTTGCCAGAGCCACTGCTCTTCCCAGTTCGGAGAAGTGCCTATCATGTGATGCTGCCTGTGGTGCTCCTGCTACCACTCTTAAATCTCCCTGTAGCAAATACATATTTCTCTTATATAAGATACTTTATCTTTCTACAAGTATGTTAATATGGACGCGTCTTGATTTTTATTTGTTACGACTATTAGATTGAGAATAATTATCAAACATATTGAAAAGTGGGTATTTAGTTAGCACAATCTTTTTTTTTTTTTTTTTTTTTTTTTTAAGAAAAGGAAATAGAAAAAATACTCATCATTAGGTCATTGTGCAGAGCATTTATGTGCCAGGAAAAAAAAGGCTCTTGTTTTGAAATAAAATAATTTCATTACTTGTTTGTTTCAACAGCCTATACATTTGGTGAATGACTCTTGTATCAAAATAAGTTTTTTTGAATAACATCCCTTCATTAAAATAAAATCATTTGTCTAATTGTTTTGTCTTTATAAATAACTGGTCAAACTCTTTTGGGATCCATGTTCTGTGCTTTCAGGAACTTGTAGAGTATAGTAGAAGAGTGCTAACAAAAGAAAAAAAGGGCCTTAGTTTTGTTAAATATAAATACCTGAACAAATCCTTTTGTTGACACAGTTCTGTTATGCTCCATGTTTTTCTGACAATATCAAATGGGGAATGTTTGTCTTACAAAATATGATTGTACTGATTGAATATTTGTTTCTCATTATGGTTTTCTTATTCTTGTACAAATTTAAGGTTTATTATCTTAATTTTTTAAAAGATATTTGTTTGGCTTCATTTATTATTCAATGTATATTACTTTACCTTTTAATTTCTAATTTTCTTTGTGTTTCTATCCTCTTCTTATTGTTTTGGCATGCTAGTGCCTTAGTGCCAAATGCCTGTCACCACTTTTTGCTGTCTGGTCCTCCAACAATGATCAGAAAAACAATGGCACCATATAATTCCCATTCTCATTACCTCTTTTGTTTTCCTATTAGCTACTGTTTTATGACCCACCTGCAGAATGACAAGGATTCACTCTTGTGACTTAAGAACCATATAAACTTTGCAATCTACATTCATTTTGGATATAGGTAATAAAAAAGTAATGGTTGTTATACTGAACTGGTAACTCAGTATAGCATAAATTTGGAAGGTGTAAAGTCTAAGGTTCAGAAGTTGGTTCTAGTTGGGCAAAGCTTGCTCATTTATAATTTGCTTAGGTACCCTCCCCACAAAAAATAAGAATAAAAATCTGACTTCAATTTGCTTCCTTTTGGTAGTTTTGTACTATAAGATTTGCAATACTAGAACAATATTTTTAATGACTGCATTAAAACCCAACTTACTTTATCCCTACTTCATATCCACCCCACACATATATCAGCTCAACATACTGTCATTGGCTACAACACTGCATCTGCCAATCTTTTACTCTTATCTTAAAGTGAGGAAAAGTTTTTAAAGTTTTTTTTTTTGCAAGACACATTATCACTTTTTTGCCTTTGTTATTTTCTGTCAGGTATTACAAATTTGCATTTGTGATAATGCAAGCAATCTTTTTAAAAAAAGTTTCCCTCCAAAATCTTAACCTCTGTTGTGATGATGAGGATTTGAGGGGGGTGGCCATGGTTGCCTAAGAATAAGACATTTGAATGTGAGGTCATTCCTAGGTTGTGCATTGTATGCATTTTACTGGCCGTGGCAATGATTACTGCAAAATTTGACATAGTCATCTGCTTCTCCCGGTATTGGTTTGACTCAAGTCTTTCAATAATAGTAAATGATTATAAAAGAAATTGTTGGAGTGGAAAATGTCCAACATTCCTAATTCTTTCATTCCCATTTTATTCTTAACCTTTTCTGGGTTATTTTGTTTCTCTTTATCATTGCTGCTTGACTTGTCAATAAGCTGCTACTGCTTTGTACTGGTCATTGTACCATACCACTATTTTACTGGTCATCATAATATACCATTGCCTAGATGCTAATGGCTGATAATAATAAAATAATATTTCTGTATTTTTATGAGGCTGAAATCTGTTTAGGACAAAAAAAAATTTTTCTTTGTTTCTTTTTTCTTCTTATCGATTTAAAATACAAAGGAATGTCCTAACAGCTTCATTTTATCTTTCTGATATTAAGAAAAAAAAAAAATTCCTATTGCAGAAACCCAATCATTCATTTTTAAACTTTTTTTTTTTTTTTTTTTTGTCCAAAAAATAAAAAATACAAAAAAATTAAAAGCATATAGAAAAGAATATTAAAAAAAAATCCTTATTTTGTGTGATTTTTTTTTTTTCTAATCTCTTTTTCTTAATTAATTGATTTTATTTTTTAATGCTGTTGGTGTTCAGGAGAGATTTGTATACATTTGCATACACATGTAAAAAAAAACCACAAAAAAAACATTTAAAAAAAAAAACATGTAGAGAGACTCCTTGCAGATCATTTTTGTCACTGAAACTTAAAATTGATGTTATCCTGGAAGGAGGAGTTATCTTTTCTTTATGACAGAGGAGATAGACATGCACCCTAATAATAATACTATAAACCCTCGATATAATCAACTAATTGGGGGAGGGGAATAGTCATTAAACTTAAAATTTCATTATACCTAATGGTTTCCTCTCATTCAGTTAATAAGAAGTAAATTCAGTAGCATTTTCACAATGCATGTAGCATTCTTTTCTTGTAAACTCTCTCTTACACTGTCATAGATAATCCAACTTTAAACTAGGAACTTATTTGCTTTGATTTTTTTCACCTTTGCTTGCTAGTCATGAATTTTGCTTGTTATATCACTGCTGCAACCATAGCTGTCTCTTTTCCAGTAAACTGACATTAGTTTGAATTTTATTCATAAATAGCTATTCAGATATATGATTTTACTCCTAATGTTTTACAGGCCAATTTCAAATGGCATATAGGTCAATTCATTTTATACTGAGGTCATTATTTAACCCTAATCTCCCTACAGCCATAACCTTGCATGTGAGAGCCAGAATTCCTTCACACCAATATATTCCATTAGTCTTGGCACGGGTATGATTGGTGATTAAGAAAGTTCATTAGAGTCCATTGTGTTTAATGCATTTATTGAATATTGTTTGGTAAATCCAAAGACAGTTTGGATAGATCTGCAAGTTTATTAAAGCTGAAATTTGTTACATCAAAGTTTGTTATAGCAAGGGTTTATAGTAATGATAATAGGACCTAAATAAAATAACCAGATAGATTTTCCTCTCACTTTTATAAATATTCTCATTCCTTCATACCCAAATTTATTTTCATTTATTTTTTGTCCTCTCTGTTTTTGCTCCTGATGAGTTAATAGCCTTTATGACTACTGATTCATTTCTTGTATGGCTTCCAATTATTCCTTTGCCATCTTAATTGGACACAGCCAGTTTTTTTAAATAGCACTAAATTGTTTAAAATCTAGAGCTTTTTAAATGATGCGTGGAACTGTCCAATTTAACCAACACTAAACCTCGTATATAAACTTTATCTATATCTTTGATTAGTGAGTGAGGAATTTTTGGTGTTACTAAAAGAGCATTATGGTCCAGAAAAATTCTTTCCAAAATTTTAGATTGGTGTTTGTCAAAGAAATTTCTGTGTGCAAAATATTTTAGTTATATGCATTGTCATCACTGAATTTAATTTGATTTTTTTATATATTCATTTTGAAGATTTTTTTAAATTTACAAAAACAGAAATTATGATTTTTTGTTCATAGCTATCACATGACATATAATTTCAAGATTTAAAATTTAATTCATGTCATATGAGAAAAAATACAAGCATTTTGACATGATTTCATGATTCATTCCAACATTTTATTTGTTTTTATTTTAGTTTCATTTCAACTGTTTGAGTCAACATGGATTTAGACATTGTTGCACATTTGAAGCTGCTAATAAAGATTTCCTATGAGAAAACAAAATGTATATTCAATTTTATAGACACAAAATTTTTTATAGCTAACACCAACATAAGATTTTGTAAGGGATTATATATATATATATATATATATATATATATATATATAATATCTGGATGCCAGCACTCTGATAGTACCAATTTGGTTTAAGCATTTATCTCTAGTACAAGACACATTCAGCTCAGGAAATATTTCTGACAATATCTGAAACAGCTGCAGATTTCCTTGAAGTTTTTAACTCTCCTTACAATCTTTGGAGAAATAACTAACTTGTTGATTTCATTAACCAGCAACATTTTGCCATAAGTTTTTCACTAATCAAGCTAAAAGTTATTATTTCCAAGTTTCTTTCAGCTTTTTCATTATATAAAAAACAAAAATGTGTTCTGGTTTTTGTCTTCATTTGTATATAATTTTAATCTTTTTAAAATGAAACTTTTATTTACATTCTAGATATTTATCAACAAATTATCTAGTTAGCATTTTTTAGTCAAGCTCAGAGGTAGGGGAGGACTTTTTATGTTTAAAAGCCATATGGAAATTTATTGTCTACTAATAAGGCTACACTCAAACTTTTAGTATGTTTATGATAACTTAATCTAAATTTAGTTAATATGTACTACTTAAAAGAAATGAAAAAAATTTCTAAATTTCGATAATGTTTTGAAAATAGTGTTTTATTTTTTTTTTAAATTCTTAAAGAGAGCATTAGGTTATCAGGTTCTAAAGTGGATGTGTACTATTATTAGTTTCAATGAGGCTGTGGACGGCTGCCTTTGGTTTAGAAGGCCACAGATTTCCCCCCTCTTTTTGAACTTAATTAATGTATAAAATTTCTCTAAGAGTAGTTTCATATTCTGTCCTTGTGGTAATGATATTCATTACCTGTATATATATTACATATATATATATATATATATATATATATATATATGTATATGTGTGAATATATATATATATATATTTCATTTTTCCCCCTTTTTTTTAATAGAAAAATAGAATTAAAATCATTATAATGAATTATTCCTTTTCATAGTTTAGTCTTTGTAAAATGTAATACTCATAGGTCATAAACATTAGCATCTGGAATTACATAAACTTTAAAAGTTAAGTTTTTAATTCCTTAACATGAATATGTTTTAGTTAGACTAAGAATATAAGAAGTGCAGAAAAATAAGTATTAATACGCAAATCTCAAACTCGTAGATACAAAAGAGCCATGAGAAATAGGTACATCATGGCCAAAAGTAAAATGGAGAGGTGAGGGTGCTTCTTGATTCCTATCAGTTATAGTGATAAACTGAAATAGAGCTCACAGGAAGCTGGAGATAACCTTTATTTTTCAAAATGAATGTTCATGTGACAAATATTCAAAAGTATGTGAATGAGTAAAAGTCTGATGTGAATAAAAATAAAATTGAAAAATTAATTTTTAATTAAATGCCTAAATTTTTGGGAAAATATTGATTACGAAAATGATCCTGACAATAGAGCCATAGATAAAGCCTTGTGTTTGAGACATCTGCATTAGTGGCTTCTCATTCTATTTCATTGTTAATTGTGTCTATACTATTGTTGAAGCTGTATTTTTTTTTTTAATAAATAAGTTGTCATTTATTTAAAGTAATGTTGACACTTATGTTTGAGTTTAGCCGCAGTCATGTAAACTTTGAACAAGCTCGATTTATCTAATTATTGCAAACCATTGATTTATGTACTCTGAAAATGCACCAAAACCAAGTGATATATAAATACATATATTCTATTCTTCCTCACTAACAGAATCAACCATTTCCATTTCTTATAAAAATGATCATTTAACTGACATAAAGGAAGTTATGTCTGTAAAGTGAGGGTTGATTTTTTTTTTTTAATTTACTTTAAACCTAACTTTTAGTACTTCACATGGTGTAATGGTTAGCAAGCTGGGCTAGCAGACCATTGCGACTGAGTTTGATTATCACTGGGTGCCCCCATACTTCTGGCTTTAAGCCACAACTAAGCTAAGCTTAGTAAATGACTACTTTAAACCTCACTCAGAACTCACCCACCGAGAGCTTAAAAGACAAAATTTCTTTTTCTGATATAATGGGATTCTATGAATTCTTGAGTCTCACCTGGTATTTTAGCTTTAAGTGCAGCCCACCAAATAAATGGCAAGCAGAAATAGAGCAAGTAATTTGAAACAATGGACAAATACTTTAAATACAAAATCTTAAACCATTAAATTTATACCAAAAATATAATGAAAAGAAGAGTTAGGATTTATCCTTTGACTTTTCTTTTTAAATATTAAAAACGTCACTACAGGTACTTATATAAATCTTGGGCTGTGTTGTAAAGAAAAAGATGCCAACATTTGATAAGATCCACCTTTTTTTTTATGTCATATTCAATTCTCTGTTGTGGATATCTGTTAGGCATGCAACACATTGTTCACAGTGGCCCTTTGGTATGGGTTTATAGACTCTCTTAAGTTTTGAGAATATATACAAGTTAAAATACAATTTTATATAGCTTGATGTTATGGCTTCAGGATGTAATTTCATGTTGTAGTGATAAAATGATATTGTTTTGCTGCAGCATGTTATTTTGTCCTCTTTTTGTAGGAAATGAAACAATGTCCTCTTCACCTCAGTGGATGGATAATGGAAATAATACCCAAAATACAGTGACTGTACTCTGCTTTAGATACTCCTTTTATTGAAAATATTTGATTGTTACAATCTCTAACATTTTATTCATTAGTGAGTATGAACAAAATAATCCTGCTGTTCATTGATTTGTTACTTCTACAAACAGGATAACAACTGCTACCTTGAGCCTTAAAAAGTCCAGAAAAAAAAAAAAAAGATAAATAACTCCTTTTTTTTCTCTCTCTCTCCCAAGAACTATTTTTGAAATATTTTGATCATCCTTATAAATATTTCAATTGATTATTTTGCTATCTACCTACTTACTCACATTTACACATTCACCTACATTCTTATGAAAGACAAACTGAAGACCAATGTTTTTTGTTTTTGTATGTATGTGTGTATATATATATATATATATATATATATATATATATATATATATATATATATATATATATATATATATATATATATGTGTGTGTATATATGTATGTGTGTGTGTGCGCGCTAATTCATTTTTTTTTTTTTTTTTTTTTTTTTTCCTCTGGAAAATTAGGAGTTAAATGTTTGAAGGCTGGTTCAGTTGGTTACTTGCAAACTTTAGTCTTTAGCAAAATTACAGTTGCTTGGAGGGGGGGGGGAAGAAAAGACCTAATTCATTTGGACATGTTTTATTTCTACAAATTGTGTTATATGACATGATTTACATTAAGATTTATTTTTTTTATAGTAACAAAATTGTCTGTGTTTCCAATTGTCTTGTCCTGGGCTGGAAACTTAGAATTATTCTGTGGTGAGTTCCTCTTGTATGTAAGTTTAATATAAGTTATATTAATTGTATAATATAGAACTTATAACAGTTAAAACCTGTTATGGATGATATAAATTGTATCTTTCTTTGTGATACATTACTGCTTTAATGAAACCAATTTCTTATGTTAGTCTCAGTCTTTACATAATTTTTCCAAGAAAAGCAAAATAAAGACTTCTTTCTTTGTATAAGAGCCTATGAATGGATAAACTAAACACTAATATGTTCAAGTCTTTCCTGTTACCTACTATTTCTTGTACCTGCCTGCCATATTGCATACATACCACTGCCACTATTTTGTAGATCAGTCACAAAGCAAATCCCATCTTCTGTGAAACAATGTGGGCTAGAAGCTATCTCCATGAAGAAATTGTCATTATCTTATCTGTGTTTCTGCATGTGTGTCTGTGGCTTTTGCTGTCCTTTGTGTCCAATATTCCCCCACCGTGTGCCCTCTTTTAACCCCCTTTGACTGCATGGTATGTGCCTGCTGACACTGCACTGCTGGGGGTGGTGTGCACAAAAGTTAATGATTAAAGTAAATCAATAAATGAATTATTAATTGAATGGCAAGTTTATACTGGGGGAGTTAAGCCACCATCATTAAAAAACATTTTAAAAAAATATATACTGACTGCCAGCTTTGATGGTATGGCTAGCAAAAAAAAATTTTTGGGTACAAAAATAATTTTTTTTTCTTTTAAAAATATTTCAAATTGGCTTAGTACTTCCTCAGAGTAGACTAATGAATGAGTAAGTGTGTGGGTATATGTGTGTGGGTGTATACATGTGCATATGCTTGTGTGCATATTAAATTTTGAATACTTGAATGATTAATATGATAACACACACTGGTCAGCAACAATCCAATGACATCCTGTATTTCCCCTACCCTCCACCCCCACTCTGACATCTCACTCTCTGTCTTTTAGCCCCCCCTCCACCTTTGACCTTAATAAATTCTCTGCAGGGAGTTTCCACTGTAATCCACACTCTTATCATTCAAAAGCCCATGTGCTTATACACATCTGGATGTGTATATAGGAAAAATGAATTATATTTATATCAAACCAAAATACTAAGAATTGAAGAGAAAAATAAACAGAAAACAAGGAATAAAAAAAAAATTTAAAATACAAGTAAAAAAAAATTGCTTTGTTGTATATAGCCAGTGATCTTCTGCTACTTGAATATGTTACATGTTCTGAATATGAACCATGAAGTTTAACCCTTTTCCTATCTTTTTCTTTTTTTCTTTTTTGAATATCTTATGTCGTCCCTCTCAAAACAATTTCACTTTCACTTTCAACTCTTTTCTTTCTTCCTACTCCTCATTTGCAAAAGGGCTGGGTGACATAGCTCATTTAGTAAAGACATTAATTCTTTAAGTAAGGTTTGGAGCGGGCATCTAGACTTTGGGCAAATCTTTCATATCTTTTGCCCACAGCTATTAATAAAAATAAAACAAGCAATCCATATAATTTAAGTGTTATAATCTATCCTTTTTCATCTAAAGTGAAGGTTGTAGTTTCGTGTATTATTTTTATCAAGTTTGAGCCTAGAAGCTGGCATCTAGGCCTTTTTGGCAAGTCTTTCACACTTTATGTTCATCATGGTCAGTAAATATCTATGAGATACATTTATTTCATAAGCATGCTGAAAAAAAAGCTGTGCCACCAACAAAGCCTTCTTCAGATGATGACCCTGGGGTCAAGTGTGGTTTTGGGGTTGAAGCATCATTACCACTAACCCAGGACACCCCAGCTATAACTTACAATACACCCAGACTTGTATATATCATCATTTTGTTTACCAAAGTGTGGGTAATGTAGCTCACCTGGTAAAACAAATTGTTTAAACATTTCAAGTTTAAGAGCTCTCAGCTTTTGGCAAGTACTTTACCTCTCATATTCATTACAGTCAGTATTTATGTACTTGTAAAATCTACTATATCTACTCTTTATTAAATATAGGGGATGAGCAACATAGCTTATGATAAAGATGTCAGTTTTTCAATTTGCTTTTAGCTTAGCACCTGACATCTAGTTCTTGTACAAGTCTTTCACATGTTGCTATTAGTGTAAAACAAAACAAAACCAAAAACCCCAAAAATCTGCAATATCTTGTTAGAAGTTTGTCTATAGAAATAAATGGGTGGGTGTTGTGGCTGATCAGATTATGTTTTAAAATTCTATATATATTAGGTTTATGCCTCATAGCTGGCATCTAGACTTTGGATAAGTCTTTCACACTCCCATGCTCACTGTGGTCTGTAAATAGATCCACACAGTATTAAAGTCTACTTTTCTTTTGCAAATAAATTCCTGCCCTTCTCATATTTTATTTCTCCTCCTCTCTTTTGACTCCTATATATTTTTTTATTTTTCTCTACCCCCACCCTGTCTGCATCCTGTATCAATGTGCTGCTTTGTGCTGTGTGCTTTGCTGGTGGACATGTCGGGCCAACCAAAATGTTCGCTAGTACCTCCGTCAACCATTATTCCACACTTGTTTCAATGTTGCCAAATATCTGTGATTGCAGCTCATACGATGATTGTAACAATGTACTGAAGATTACTGGCACATTACAGACCAGATTTTTTTTTTTTTTTTTTTTTAAACAAAAGAATTTTAATTTTTTTTTTCTAATTTTATTTGTCACTAATGTAAAACTCAATAAAGTCTAGGAATTTTGATAATGACCTGGTATTGTTGTTTTTTTCTATTTAAGCAAATTTCTATTAAAAGTCTTTTAAAGAATTTTAATTTTATTTGTTAAAGTTTTAAAACTTTTTTTTTTCATTTTTATTGTAACTGCATTTGAAATTTTTCCCTTTAAAATTAGAATTTATTCAATACAAAATATATTGATTTTTTAAAGTAAAAAATACAAAAGACCTAATTAATAGAAGAGTTGTTTTTTTTAATTAATGGCATTGTAAAATTCTTATCAAATGAAGAACTTTTTCATGTTAAAATCTTAAAGTATAAGATATTTATTCTTAAAATAAAAAGAAAAAAGATGGAAACAGTTGATATTAAATTTTGTGGTATATCCAGAATATGAGGCCACGTAAGTATTTGGTTTTTTAGATTTTTTAATTGTTTATTTATTTTTGCTCTCATATCTTCCAAATTTCAGCTGCTCCCAGTGTTGAATTTTCAAGCAAAAATGACTATTAAAAACATTACTTTCTCCTTCAGAACCATTCAGTATGAAATGATTGATATTGTTTACTTTTACAAGTTTCCATGGTAGCAACAAGTGGAAAATACAGATCAATATAGAATGTACTATGAAATGCAATTATATTTGCATATGTCATGGTGCTAGGAATTTTATAGCTACAAACCTTTTTAAAGAATATTGAAATTCAGTTTGATCCTTTTATTTTTTTCTTGCTTTTATTTTTTAAGTAAGGATTTATTTTATTGATTTTTTTACTTATTCAGGCAGAAAAAGAAAATGAGTTGAATTAGCAATTAAACAAACTAGCAGTACTTACCTGTATTACATACTGTATTTTTATGGTGGTCACTGACCTTCATAAGCTGGGTAGTATGCCATAGAATGAACAATCTAAACCAAAACAAAAATCTAAACAAAAATCTAAACATAGACCTCTTAAAGTTGCACTTGCATAAAGAATATTTCTCCATAAAACCTTACACAAAATATTTCAAAAGAATATTAACTTGAATACATATAAATTTGGAAAACTTTTTTATGTGGATTTATATTTTTTAAAAGTTTAACTTAAATTTTAATTGATAAAATACTTTTAAAAAATATTAGTTGAATAGTTTAAAAACCTTTTCGGGCATGACTCTAACAATTTCTAAAAGTTAGGTTGAAATTGAGCCAAAAATGGCAGAGCCTTAGTGGCATGGACAGATATTTGATGAATTATGATAAGATATTTAATTTATC
Source organism: Sepioteuthis lessoniana (assembly GCA_963585895.1). Classification (NCBI taxonomy): domain Eukaryota; kingdom Metazoa; phylum Mollusca; class Cephalopoda; order Myopsida; family Loliginidae; genus Sepioteuthis; species Sepioteuthis lessoniana. Next base: position 64,230 of record CAUZXS010004251.1, read on the forward strand.
AGAGTGAACATAAATGCCAAACCTACACTATTATTAAATTGGATTGGAAATTACTAAGAGAATTTAAAGTGTATTATCAGAAACTGAACTATAATATACCATTTTTGATATGTGGATTTATAAATATATTTATATGAAGTTCTGAAGTGAAATAGTCATTTATTATGGTTAGCTTAGATGGGCACAAGACTAGAAGTATAGGGCATCTAGTAATAAATTTAGAAGTAATAGTCTGTGTTGTGGAGTAGCTGGAGCCCCCGCAGGATAAACTGGTCTGAGGACTATTTAGAGTAGTGCTCACTCTTGACTGTAAACAAATGTAATTAAGGTTATTTTCATTAGTCGGCGTACCAAACTGTGTACCATATTCTCTCCGGGATAAAATATCTCTTATTTTACGTGTGTGTCAACCTTACTTATTTCATGACACAACAGTCTGCTAATGTAGTTCATTAATCATTACACTACACAAAGTGCTCAAGTTCTTAAAGTAATCTAAAAATGTACTCGAAATTTAACTAGCATAGTTCTTTGACTATTTATTTATGAATCAACATTTCTACTTAGACTCAGGGTGATAATCTGTTACTCTGGAAATTTGTAAATTTTGCAAAAAAATAAAAGCAAAACAAATATATATATACACACACTATCTATCCCTAGCAAAAATGATGGAATTAGCACTCTTTAAAGATGCCTGCTTTGTATTTATTTATTTATTCATTTTATTTTATTTTTTCAATATTTAGCAGTAAATAAACTAATAAGAGATAAGATGCAAAATATATATTTTTTCATAGCTGAACATTGTCTTCATAAAATAATCCTTAAACAAATGAGTTTGAATTATCTAAATCAATGATATAATTTTTTCCTAAGCCATACAGAGGAAAATATGGAATAACAGAATATTGAGGTAAGAATTATGGAATTCATTACAATTAGAATTACTGAGTTGAGTTTTATGGCAGCTTTAATTTTTTCAGACATAGGATTTACCTAATTTAAAGCAATATTTTTTATCAAAGTGTTTCCAACTTTTCTGAAGGCTAATATATCTGCTTTTGTGGATGGAATCTTCTCGTGGACCATTAAAAAATAATTTTCCACCATCAAATTTTCATTTGGATTTAGATCTCAACTGTTTGCTGGCTATGTCATTGATTTTATACAATAACAGACAGGTTTGTACATTAAAGTTTTTAAATGTTTTTCCTGTTGGCAAATGAAATGTCTTAATACAGGGACGAAAGTGAGTTGAAACTTTTCAAATTTCATGTATTTAATTTAAGTATTTTTAATTCACATCTGTCATTGCTAGTAAGTGAAAATTTAGTCAAAAATTGTTATTAATTATGTTTTTAGTCGAAATTAATTCTTTAAAAACTGTGTATTATATCATATTGCAATGTCATTATTGTTTCTCAGGGTTTTTAGCACTTTTAAGTATCTGCTACTAAATTGTAAGATATTGATTGTATTTGTTTTACTTTAATAAGAATAACCTTGAGAATTTTATTTTTAACAATTAGTTTTACGAAGAAGTTTATAATATGTCTTGTTTCTATGTGATATGTAAGTAGATCATTGTCAGTGAGTTTAATTTCACTGAGTGCCCCATATTTCTGCATCAATTGATGCTAAATGACTATTTCACAAAACCAGTGTGCATTTTCTTAAATCTTTATGATATGTAGACATTTGCATTATGTAACACTGGGGAACGTGGCTGTGAGAGATTTTTTTTTTTTAAGTAGTTTTTAGTCACCAATTCTAAAATGCCATCAGTTTTTCTCATTAAGATATGATAAACCCTGTCATACATACAACTAGTTGGGCACAAGAATTGATGTCTACATATCAATATTATTCCTATTTTGATTGATAAAATGGTTTCATAGATTATCGAAAAAAAACTAGATGGACTTGAAGTAAGCAAATTTGAACTTCAGTTGCATTATAATGTTGATTTTTGGACTGATACCTTTGGGAAAGGCATGAGCCCCATTATCCCCTTTGTTATAGGTTAAATAGTATCATTGCTATTCTTCTGAAAGGATGGCTTTGGCATTAAATAACCCATAAAAGTTGATATGCTATTAAACTAAGAAATCAAACTAAACCATCAAAAACCAGTACTGCTGAAAATTATATTTTTATTTGGTGGATTGTATATTTCTGGAATCAGCTCTGGAATCTGAGGTATCAAAAAAACTTAAAAATTTGTTTCCCAGTATAATCATTTATAAAATAAATCACTTAGTTAATAGCTACATTTCAATTAATAGATGTGTAGCTGGTAGAATATGGAATTAGTAAAACAATTCCAAATTACAGCTGTGGCCATTTACTTTTACTTCATACTAATACCACGAGGAAAGACATAAATAACCCTTTTTAACTCTTAGGGCTGACTGAATTTTCTTGCCTTGATGGGTAACCTGTCTAGTAGAAGGACAACTCTGAATTTCAAAGCAGGTTGATGTGAAACTTGCAACCCTATCTATTAAAAGAAAACCTACTTGCTATTGAAGTAGAAATGCCATTGTTGATATAGTGAAGTTTTTTTTATTTGTTCTTTACAAAGAGTTTACAAATACAAGAAAGTTTTTTTTTTTTTAAATATAAAATAAGGTAAAATCAGATTAGGACAAGGTTAAAAGGAAAGAAAAGCTAATGTCTAAATGTAACGGTTGATATCTTTATTGACAAAGTGTAATGTTATATTCCCTTAAAGCTATGCAAGTAAATATATGGAGTATTACAGGGTCATAGGTTTGAATTAAGAATTTTCCTTCTAAACTGGTTGCCCATAACGAGGGATTGGGGAGAAGAGATGGATTTATGCCTTTTTCATGAACATTATCTCGAAGTGAAAAGTAAACAGCCTTGTCTTGAATGTGAACTTAATCACTGAATTCATTTCCTACCATAATAACCGTTGGGACAACTGAGTTTTTTTGTTTTTGGGGATTTTTTTTTGCAAATACCCATTTTTAATGAAGTGGTTTCTTTAGATATCTTATACAAATAAAAAAAAATTCTAATTTAGCTTTGATGTGTGAAGCAGATTTGTACATAATTTACTTGGTTTGGTTTGCGTTTTATGACTTGGTTTGGTTTGCGGGTTATTTAATGCCACATCCTGTTTATGTACGTGTGCCTATATATATATATATATATATATATATATATATATGCATATGCGAATAGTTTGTGATAACATTTTTAAATGAGTTCCAGGTCATTTGCTTCCACACAGTTAAATGGTTTCAAGTATTGCTATTTGTTTACTCATAGTTAAATGGTTTCATGTATTCTTCATTATTTCATGTCGCTAGCACAGATTTCCCTGACTCTTTCTCTCTCTCTCTCTCTCTCGTCATTCGTCTCTATCATCCATCGCTTCTCGTAGGCCTTCTAGAATACATCCTGTATTCGTACAGAGCTGTTGTAGATAAGTTCTTGATGGTCGTCCAACACCCGCACGTCCATGTGAAGGGGTCCTTTGGAGAAAGTCATTAGAGTTCGTCCTTAACTTCTCCAACAGTGTGCCGCATGTCTTGTTCGTCTAATTTGAAAAGTATTCTTATCTAAAGCTAATAATTCTAATTAATCTTGATCATTTGTTTGTCCACAGTTAAATGGTTTCAAGTATTCTATTTGTTGTATCGTCGAAGTGAATGATACACCGAGAAGAATGAGTGCTTAATATATTTATTCAGCACCAGTATCCGGTGCTAACGGATTCATACAAAAAAACAATCAAACAACCCCCCCCCCAAAAAAAACAGTACAATAAGTTACAAACAATTAACAAGAAACAATTACAAGAATTGAGGAGGGTCAAAATCCAGTATAGCCAAACAAAGTAAGATCAGTCCGAATATTAATCAGCTTATTGAATGAACGGTATTTGTCGCATGCCCCACCAAATGGGTGAGTGTGGCACAAGGCCTTTTTAAGTTGGGTTTGGGTTCAGGGCCGTAGTCCAGACACACCTGGTATTCTCGGGTCCCGTCGGCATTGCCCTAAAAAGGTGCGCCTCAGAAGAGGGTCAGAGCCTGAGGAGGGACGGCCCACTGAGGCTCAAGGAATGTCAGTTTGAGCCGCGTGACGCGAATGCTAGGCCTCCCCAGCACCTGCGTCATACAGCCTCGGTTGACTACCGTATTCAGAGACGTGACACCCCCGACCAGATCCGTGCCGCTGATACAACAGCTAGCCGAAGTTTGCCCCATCTACTGGAGCCAGCTTATTAAATCAACCCTTGTAGTCTTTAATCGTAGGCTATTTTTGGCTATGAGCCAGTCCATCTGGTAGATTGCTGAAGGTTGGTTGGTTGGTTGGGTTTTTTATGGCATATCAACCTTTGTTGGTTATTTAATGCCAAATCCATTTTTATACAAATAGTTCTATTTCAAACAATTTAGTGTAGCATGAGTACACAGTTTAATTGTCAAAAACATTTCTATTTCAATCAATTCAGTTCAGGCAAACAATTCTAATTCAAACAATTCAATTTAGTATAAGTATAGATTTTCTCTACATAGTTAAATGTTAAAACAGTTCTATATTAATTCAGTTTAGCATAAGTACAGTTTCAATGTTAAAAATAGTTCTATTTCAAGCAGTTTAGTTTAGGAAAAGTACACAGTTTAATTGTCAAAAATATTTCTATTTCAAGCTATTCAATTTTGTCAAACAGTTCTAATTCAAACAATTCAGTTTAGCACAAGTATCCAGTTTAAGTCTATTTAACCCATAGATAGGGCCCTATCAGGTGCTACCATTCCGGTCCAGAGTGGACCTGGGAGCAATGGCAATAAAGGGGTGCTCCGCATTCCCCAAAGCCCCAGCATCACTGGAACCTCACCATCAGATTGTTTAGTGTCATATCCTGGATACTTGTTGTGAGGAGGGGTCTTACTCCACTGCTGAGGTGCAGTCGGTTTATTCTGCAGCCCCAGCCGACTGGGCAAAAATTGCTGAAGGGGTGTTTAGCCACTCTACAGCACTATTTAATAATAATATCTCTAACAGGTACTAACACTCCAGGTCAGAGTAGACTTGAGAGTAATTGTAATGAAAGCTTACTCCACATTTGAAATAATTTGGCACTCACAAAAATTATCTTCGAAATTTGACTTTTTCTGTTAGTAGTTTGTAGAAAACTTGCAAGGGACTGTTTTAATAATACTCATAATTTGTCCCCAATTATATCGTTTCAAGTATTTCAAGCAATTCTAACCTCAAGTAACATTGATTCTTTTGAGGCCACTTCAAAAATGAGATTTTTGCTACTTGGATTTTTTAGTGTGTTGGAGCCTCAGGCACTGTTCAATTACTTGACTACTCTGTTTATCCCTCGACACACTAGAGAGCAGTGAAAAGTATATGCAAAACCAGCTTGTTGTGGATTTGACAAATTTAAAGCAGAAATTAAACATATAGTTTCCTTGATAATAGTTCATAACTTTAAAAAAAAACTATTTTATTTAAAGTATTTTATTTTTAAAAAAAGTATTTATATCTTGATAATATAACATCAGATCTACATGTTCCTTTTTAAGTAGAGGAACCACGCTATGAATTGAATCACCATGACTGGTTTATTTGGCGTCACTTGTGTGCGATGTGGAGTGATAGCTCGGTTGTGGGGTTTCGGCTCTGTGGTCTGTGGTCGCTGGTTCGATCTCCGGTGGTGGAGATCTCGGTGTACACTGCTGATGAGACCTAATAAGGTCGAGACAGATGTCCAGTGTTTCCTTATGTCGTCCATGGGTGTTCACCGGGTTTTCTGGTCATGGTGATTCAATTCACAATAATAACATCAGAATACTTAGAAGATCGATACAGCTATGGGTTGAAAATTCTATCCAGAACAGCATCATTCCAATGAAATGAGCGCTAAAAGCTCTCTGTGTAGCAATTACAAATTCGCCAATCTCAAAAAGATTTTAATAGCAAATGCACGGTGTACACCAATCCAACCCATGATCGTAATTGATCGTGTCTAAAAGAAAATGGAGCTACCTTTGCCACTTGCCTCAGTTCACTTTCACTAGAGAGGTGACACTTTAAAATGTGGGAGGTATTTCTGCCACAAACAGTACCTTCTTTTTAAAAAAAATTTATGAATTTACATACCAAGTGTAACAAAACATTTTGTTTCTTCTATGTGTAGTGCTGAAAAGTTCTCAGCCTAACCAAGAAAGTAATATTCTAGAGTTATGAAACGCAAGATTATGCTATTCTACATATCCATTCTGAAGTTTACACACTTGGCACACTGTTTCTCAAATTTCTCCAATCCTGAAAAAAAATCTATAAAAATTTAAAAACAAAAAAGGTCATTCACTTCTTGGTTGGGCTGAGAACTTTTCGATACCCTTAATAAAGAGTCTTTCTCTGAGCAAGAAATGTTTGGGAACAAGAAAGAAACTGACTCCATTTGATGAAAAATACCTATTCTATGGTGTAATGGCTAAAGTGTATGACAGTGGCTTTGAAGTCAGTGAGTTCAAACTCAAATTGCCCTATTATCTCCATTTTCGGACTAATACCCTTGGGAAAGGTATTGAACCCCCTTATTCCCCAACTAAGAATTAAATAGTATTCTACAATGATGGCTTTGGCATTAAATAACCCAAGAAAGTTGAAGTGCCCCTGAGCAAATAAACCAAACCAATGATGAAAAAATGAATCTAATAAACTACATTGTTAGGATGATCAGATAAAACATATCTACGTGGATTACGTAATAAATATGGTGAAATATTGCCTAAAGAGTTCCCTGCAGGAACCAGTGTTTACAGTTGCACCTTTTTCTCGGAAATCAATTGTGATAGGTCCTTTCATGTCTTAGAAGACTGCCAGCATGATCTTTATTGGTTGCTGCGCCTGGAAATTATTCTTTACCGAAGGGTTAGTGTGTTTCCTCTCCATCGGCTGTCTTTTCGATTCAGGTTCTTTGTGGCAAAGCTATCCTTTGCCAATTTGTAAATTTTTTTTTACGAAAATATGGTTCTCGTTCACATGACATTCTTCTGTAGATTTTGCATTGTTTGCAATTCTCAGCGACGAAAAATTTGATGAAAGATTCCAATTCAAGCCCAGGACGCTCTGTTTTATTTAATACCATTTTGAATTGCCTGAAAACAAATATTTTTGCGTGATTAAAATGGTTTTTGGTATAAACCAATTCCAAACAATTTACATTTATGGGGAAAAAAATTCTGAATATATATATATATATATATATATATATATATATATATATATATATATATAAGTTTATGGTTCTTACTAGTTCATTTGGTGAGTTAATGGAGGACCAAATGTTATTGTTAAATAGTGCTCAATATTAATGATGGAACATTAACACACACACACACACACACATATATATATAAAACATGGTAGTGTCAGTGACCCTGGGTTTCATGCATTCTGCATTCGTTGGACAGAGTGAAGATTTAAAAAAAAAAAAAAAAGCGATTAATAAGGTTAATTTTTTTTGTTCGAAAAGTGGGGTTTATTTGTATGTATGCGTGCCTAAGTTCGTGTGCTATTAAATGTTAGTATGTTTGTATATTTATATGTAAAGATGCATGCCACTACATGCGCAAACATACATACATATATGCACGCATGAGCAACAGCACATAGATAGGACCCTATCAAGTGCTACCACTCCTGGCCGGAGTGGACCTGAGAGCAATGACAGTGAAGGAGTACTCCACATTTCCCAAAGCTCCAGCATTACTGGAACCTTACCACCAGATTGCTTAGTGTCATATCCAGGACACTCGTTTGGGGGAGGGTCTTACCTCTCTGCAGAGATGCAGTCGGTGTATTCTACAGCTCCAGCTAACCGGGCAAAATCATCTCTTAGAGAAAAAAAAAAGAGATATAGATTCTACGCAGTTATATGAATTACTGACTATTTGTAATTCAGACTCGTCTATTGTTCTTAGGAACCCCCATTTCATTCCTTGAGAGATAAATAACTTCGTTTAATAGTATTATTGTTAAATTAGGTATTTACATTTTGATTTGTGACGAGGAAATATGACACCCTAATACATTCGCTGGGTTATGGGAGAAGGAGATGCGACTCGCTGGCCCAGCCGACTATAGTAGTTAGCAAAATAATGGAAAGAGAAGCCGCCTCTCTATCATTACAAGGTGATATGGGCATGGGAGAACCTCACTCTCTCTATTAGCCATGTATGCGTCGGAGGAGAAACAAATCTGCGACCATAATTGGTACTGAGAAAGAAACCGCAAAAAAAAGCTAACACGTGGTGAATTTTCATACTACAGAGACTTGTTGCCGTTTCTTCGGATAGGGAAGACACGTAATTTGGGATATGAAAGAAACCCAAATTCCGAAATAATGCAGCGCAGAGAACCCTGAGAGAAAAGAAAGAGCTTCTCCTTTGAATGAACCAGCTCTGCGAAGTATGGTGAGCCTCGTTAAACGAATACCTAAACGCGTTATGGAAACCCAATAACGAGGGGGAAAAGAGAAGAGAATAAATTTCACAAAATCCCAAGTAAGTGAACATACAATTTAAGTATATTCAAATTTATTTTGCTGCATTCACGCTCATGTGAACAAAAGACAAGATTACGGGAGGAATTAATAGCTCCGATAAGATTGAGGAGAAAAGAGGGAATATTTCCCAAATAATAAACTTGAGATTTAGTGCACGGGCTCTACCATTAAATTCCAAGGTCCAAAGGAAAGCGGAACGTATCTATCACTGACGAACTACATTCTCACCTTCCGCCATTAACAGACATTAAATGGGGACCTCGTCCGGGATACGGAAATTTAGTGGAGGCTCTTCCGAGATACAGAAAGACTTTCTCGCTCCTGGCTTTTACCTGAATTGTTTTTTTCTTTGTTTCTTTCTTTTATTCAATAAAAGAACATTGTTATTAATCTTGTTAACCCAAACACGGCAGTTCAGAGTCCTTTTTTTTTTGTTGTTGTGGAAGTATTGAATTTATCGAAGACCTTGTATTTGAGAGGGAAAGCTACCCAGTTAGCTGTGTTGACTTAATAATTCACCTATAACTCGCCTAGTGGCTTTAAAACGTAGTTCTACTAGGGAGTTGGTGATATCTGTAACATTAAATGGCGTTCGGCAAACCACAGCCAACGTCTGTGCCCTGCGTTAACTGGTGGACTTGGCGGGAACGAACAGCACCCTGCAAGCCTGCTGGGCACATGGCGGTGTTACAGATTATATAGTAGCATTAGTAAGTGTCACCAGTAGAAAGAATGATCTTAATCCCAGATTTAACTACTAGAATTAGTTTATAGAAACACTTTTGGAAAGGCATGAATCTTAATTCCCTCAATTCTGACTATACACCCTTCAAGATATAAGCGCACACTGAGCCAAAAAAAAGAAGAAAAAAAAACATTGTGCCTTTTGGGGATGGGTGGTGATTAAAAAAACCCAAAAGGATGAAAAAAATCACATGTAAGGACTAAAAAATCACAAGGTGAATATAAAAATGTCAGACGGTTAGGATCAGGAAGTTGCTGGTAAGGATAAAAGTCGCAAGATGAGAATCAAAAAGTCACAGGCCGGAACTAAAATGTACAGAGTATTTTACAAGAACAAAACAAAGTAACAATCAAATTGAATATATCGTGGTATTTCTCAAAGAGAAGCAGAAATTGTTGAAGAAAACTTCCAATGACATGAGTTGTTGGTTGGTGTTTCACGTCATATCAATCCTTGTGGAGTATTTTATACTAAATCCCGATTGTGTGTGTATATATATATATATATATATATATGTATATATATATATATATATATTTGTAGGCGAGTTTTTATTCTCTTAAACTAGTTGCCTTACCAAGGCTATCTGCGCTACTAATTACCTGTAGCTGGTGGTGGTGGTGGTGGTGGTGGTGGTGGGCCAAATAGCTTTCCCAAGGGCAAAAGCGCAAAGTGAAATGCAATCAGTCTCATCAATAGTTTGATGGTTTAATATTTTTAGTTACTTTAAAAAAAAATTAACATTGGAAATCCTGCTTCAAATATCAGATATCAACAAAAATACGCGCATATCTTAAAGAATATTTCTACATATACACCTTATTCACTCATTTTGTATCAGGTATCAGATCTTGTTTAGTTCACTTATTCAAAAAATTAAGTAACACGTAATTGTCTTGAATGCTTATCAACTTAAACCAAAATACACTCCGAATCAACATGTTTCTTCATTTGATTTCTACAATACATCATTCAAATTATATTGTTGGGGTAGCATTGAGATTGTTGAATAGCGACAAGAAGATGCCTTTGACAGGCCAAGTAAGTTACTTGGGCGGCAAAAAAGGATATACACCTGTGTTTTAAGTTAAACAAAACACAGCGGAAATGCAACGTGATTTGCGCAGGTAACATGCTGGAAGGAAGTGTGACCCCCAAGGATTGTGTCGGCGTCTGGAAAATTATGTAACCACTGAAGATTTTCAACCCAAAGTGTGAACGAAGGAGCCGGCAGTAGAGTCACTAGATGTCACGCCGCCATGGGTGCTGGCCTTGTACCAGACGGACCAGAGTTAAGAGGTAGAAAAAAGCTTGAGCTGTACGAGACTCGCTAAAATGAGAAAGCTAAGATGAATAAATGTTTTGAGATAATGCCAGACACACGAAATGAAGCGTGAAGAAAAAGACTCTTGAAAGTAGATAAGTGTGAAGAAGCAGATTCGCTAAAGTCGAAAGCGGGTATGATTGCAGATGAAAGAAGAAATGGTGCCTTGCGAATGCCCTGAAATTGAAAAACATATAGAAGCTGAGATGATTAGATGTTTTAAGTGGTCCTGTAGCAGTCTCGTGAAAGCAGAACGAAGCAGTTCACTGAGGATTCTGAATCCCCCTCTGTGTGTATATCTTAGCCGTACCTCGACTCACTTCTTCACAATTTCGTCCATTTGGTCATTAAAAAAAAAACAAGAAAAGAAAATATTGTCCGATTTTAGTATAAACTGTTTAAATTCTATTCTGATATATTATTTTAATCGTTTTTTTTTTTTTTAAATAAAGAATTCACTTTCCTAATGATTAAAGAGTCTTCTTTGTTAATGAACTGAAAGAAACAATTTCTTTTAGAATTTGATTTTGAAGGTTTTTATGACACTAATCATGAAAATAAAAGAAGTGATGTGTTTACTTTTTTTGCATTAGTTTGTTGTGGGATTGATTAACCGGGGGTCTGTCGATATGGCCTTGAAGTACTGGTGCTAGTCTGGGCAGAATTGTCGCCCGTGGACATCTGCTGCTTGGTGGTACAGGAACGGCTGGTAAGTGAAGCTGGAGCTAGTCAGCAGGTACTGTTGCTTGGTGATGCAGGAACAGAAGCAGAACTGGTCTACAGTTGTCTGTAGCTTGATGTTGGGGCAGGTGCTGCTGGTTTGCTGCAAGTGTCGCTGGCTGCTGCGTCGTCGTCTCGTGGTATCTGCAAAGGGATGTAAAGAGGAGACCAGACGTGATCCTCAAAAGACTTTCTGAAGTTATACCTTAAAAGGACTGATTTAAGTCTTTCTGAAATTAGCTCTGAGAAGGCTGTTTGAATGATAGACAACAGCAGTGATTGGTTAGAAACTAACATCGTTGTGCTAGGTCTGCAGCTGTGATTGGTTGGATTCCACGTCGGATACTTTGGTTGGTATGAGGGACGTAGACTCGACGTTTGGGAGTTTGTTGTTGGGATAAGAACAAATATCTTTCCTCCAGGCCTGATTTATTTGTCACTGCCTTTTATAGTGGTGGTTTTGGGAGGGGGTGGGGCATGAGTCTCTGCTCGTGTTTTGCTGGACGTATGCTGGTCAACGGCTCACTTAGTGCAATGTGAACCAGATGAGCCAAAATGCTGGACTTAGATTTACTCGATATCTAACATGAGCTCAGCACGTATGCCTGCTCATAGCTTGAACTAGATCCTAAAATCTAGTGCTATGCAATGTATGCCATTGATGTCATTGCCCACCTGCAGGTGGCCCGGCCGAAGAAAGGGTCATTCGGCCTCGATTCTGTCCTTGACCTTGAGAAGTAAGAGGAGAACAGATCCCTCACCACCGGGCCTGGGCCCGCCGCGCTGCTTTTGTAGTCTCTGCCTACTCTGTTTATATGGAGACATCGGCTGCTTCTTATCTGGTCTGAGTGAAGAGGCTTCTGTACTATCATGTACCGGAAGTTCTGCTGTTAAATAAAAGTAATGTTATATCAGCGTAAGGTTGCAAGGAAAAAAATCAACACAGATGCAAAAAACAAAGAATACGATGGCACGTAAAAATTTTAACAATTGTATTGGAAACAAATGAGTAAAAAGTTCATATAGCTGGGTTTGTCAAAACGTGTTAATATGGAATTAGAAAGTAGAAAAAAATATCCTATGTTTAATAGTGGTAGGATTGCTGGACTTACGCGTACGTGGTCAATCAGATGTTACGAGTGCGGAGAGGAGAGGGGTGTTTCAAAGCGGAGAAGAGGAAAGTCAATGTGAGTAATGCGTGGTTTCGAGTTTCGCTTTTGTCTCTGTCTCTGTTTCGCAGTTGGAGTTCTAGTCTGCGAACTGTCGTCTGCCTTCTTTTAATCTGTTCCCATTGTTGAGAAATTTGTCTTTTATATCGTTTTTATCTTCTGATCGGATCAGATTGAGTTTTCTTTATTTTTTACCGCGAAGGTCACGGATTGGTCGAAAAATTACTTTTAATTATTCTTATTTTTTGACAAATTTCATAGACATTTCGCTATGCGCTGATCCTATGCGCAGAAACCCCTTTTTTCCATTTTGAAGAAAGTCTCAGCACCGATAACATCCGGTGAATGCTCTCGTGGGCGCCAGTTGCAATCATTATTTTGTGTGTGTACGATAAATTAGAAAGAGATCTCTTTCGGTCATATAACAGCAATAATGAAATATTTCATAGTACTTCGAAGAGGAACTTTTAAATATGATGTATTTTATCCTGTGGTTACGAACTGTTTCCGAACAGCTAGCAGAATTAATCCCTTTCGAAAAATAGCTCGTGTGTTGGTAACAGAAGTTCATCCTTGACCGTAGGTTGACGTCACGGGTAACTCAGCGTTTTCTCTAAACCGGTTTTGAGTTGCCAGAACGGCTATAAGTTCAAGCTTGGTCATAATTTTACTTCATGATAAATCTCGGTCACATGTTACCAGAATGATACTACAAAATCTCACAGACTTGGATTATGAGACTTTTTCACATCCAACCTATTCACTTGATCTCTCCCACTGCCTACCATTTTTTTAAGCATCTGGATGCTTTTTACGTGAAAAAAAAAAAAATCCATTTCAAAAAAGAAGTTGAAACTAAAGATTTTTGTGCATCAAAGCATTTAGTTTTATCGTACTGGATTTAATAACCTTGTTAATCGATGGCAGAAATGCATCGACGTTTTGAGATCATATTTTGACAGTTTTAAACATTTTTCAAATGAATTAATTCAAGAATAAAAGTTTATTCTAGAATTGGTCATTATTTTTCGAACATCCCGAAAGAATGCGTTTTTATGCGTTTCGATCATGTGGTTCAAAACGATACGGTGGTTTGTTTCTTGTTTTGCTCCATGTTTGTCGGCGTTTATGAAAAGAGTTAAGTTGTTGCGGATTTGTTTTTATATATGACTGCACCTACTGATTTGGTTTACATAAAAACGTATTGTGAAGGCTGCTGGCAAAAAGATCTTCTCAAGGGCTGATAATCAAAACATACAACAGATATTGTTAGAACACACAGACTAGATCAATTTAATGTTTCAAATTAAATATAATTTCGAAGAAGAAACAATTTTCAATTAATTAAACTAAGCCAATTAAAAAAAAAAAAGAAAGATTGTCTCAGTGATAGAACAATCAATGTGTATCGAATTCACAACCTTATTCAATTGCCAACAGCATTTCCTTTGTACAATATTTCATTTGAGCGGTTGATATTGATCTGTCGTTGCCCAACACATTGTCAATTACCAGCTTTACCTTCAGAGCTTCTTTTCGGCGACACTAGGAAGCGTAACAACTGTAGTTGCCGTGAAGATAGGTCAAGATGAAAGGAAGAACGCGCAAAAATTTACCTCTCTAGCCGAGAGGGAGTCCCCGTGGCGTAGTAGCTAATGTACTGGACAGTGACATCGTAGTTCGTAAGTTCGAACTCCAGTCTTGCTATTACGTCCACTTTCAGTCTAATACCTTTATGAAAGGTATGAATGAACTCGCTTATCTCCCAGCTAAAGGTCAAATAGTGTTCTTCTACAAGGATTTCTAAACCGAGTCGAAGCTTATATTATAAATACTGTCAAATCTAATCTTCAACTTATTGAGTTCCGTTAAATCACCTTTCATTTAATGTCCTAATTGTATCCTAAAGTGAGACCCTATTTTTAAAGATTTGGGGAAGGTAGAATCATCCTTTTGTTACTTTGGCTCCCAAGTCCACTCTGAATTCATTTTCTACGACAATAAACATTATATGCTCTGCATCTCCTCCGCCAAATCTCTAATTATTATTTTTATTCATTTACCACATTTCATTTCCATATCAAGGAGGAGTCACCGTTGCATAATGGTTTACATACTGGACTGCGACATCGTTGTAAACGAGTTCGATTTCCCCAACTCAGTTTTTACTTTCGTGCTAAAATCCTTGGGAAAGGTGTGGTGGATAAGTTATTGAAAGACAAACGATATAAACGACGTGGAAAAAAGAATACGCACAACAAACCAATACGAAAAAAAATACATTTATATATCAAGTACATTATAAAAATATTACGAATGTTTGAAATATAGTTTGTCGAATATTTGTGTGTGTGTGTGTGTGTGTGAGAGAGAGAGAGAAAGAGAGAGAGAACGTGTTATTATCCAGGTGTATGCAAGTAGGTTGAATATTGTGTCCTATCGGCTATATGTGCATGTTGATAAAGTATTTACCCCAAAAGTACTAATACACAGGCCTTTTGTCTCTTTCTGGTTTTGCCGAAGAGTCTGAGGTTGTATGAAGGCTTTCGGCAGATTGGCAGAACATGAGAAAGAACTCGCATACTATACACGTGTAGGAGGTACTGTTGTTTAGTGAATATTTTTGGTAACCCACAATTTATGTTGGTATATATTAAAAAAAGGCAAATGAAGTACACGATGGGAAACGACGCAGAGAAAAGAACATTCAAAACAAAGCAGTACAAACAAAATTAAATTTATATATCAAGAAATACATGAAAAAAGAAACGTTACAAATATTCTGATATAGTCTGTTGAATATTCCTATGTGTGTGCGTGTGTATGCGTGTACTAACATAGATATTATGGAAAAAGGCTAAGTATTGAAGGTGTCCTGTAGACTATAAAATGTATGTGGACTAAGTATTTCATGTAAGGTATTGATATATAGAAATATAGTAACGTGTGCTAGAAGGCATTTGCTTTTTCCCATGTTGGTTGTTTGTCTCTTTCGGGGTTTGATGAAATTTCTGTGGTTGTGTTCGAGGCTGAAGCAAGTCTAACCGAAAAAGCAGAAGAGGAAAGAAAAAGGTTGCAGAATGTATACATTTTCGTGGGGTTGACTGCTGGAAGTCAAAATGTAAGAGAGAGAGTGTGTGCTGTCTCTGTAAGTCGCAGTGTAAGACAGTGAGTTCTTGAAAGACGAGAGTATATATAGGCAACCCTTGTCATGCAGTCGGCTCCAAATGCGCGGGACAAAATCAAAGTTGCGGACGTAGTTGTGAGCACTAACCACGTGACTTTCCTGACCAATAGGTTCCCGAGACTGATTAGTTTACCGACGTCCGCCATCTTTGTTTCAGGAACAAGTGGCATCACGGCCATTTTAAAATACAGGAGTGCAAATCCTATATATATATATATATATATATATATATATATTCCCTACACACGGACCCATTGTGTGTTTCTGGAGCTACGTGTTGCTAGCAAGGATTCAGAATGTAGGAGTTGAAAGAGAGTGAGTTATCGGAAGTCTAGAGTATATATAGTTAAATCTTAACATGTGATCGGCTCCAAACACACCATTTATTTTGCGCGGGACAAAATCAAAAGTACAGACGTAGTTGGGAGCACAAATCACGTGACTTCCCTGTCCAATAGGTTTTCGAAACTAATTAGTTTACCGACGTCCACCATCTTTGTTTCGAGAACAAATGAATCAGGATCGTTGATATGTCATTAAACAAATAAATCAAATCATTTGCATATCATCGTAACCCTTTTCTGTAGTAGTAGCAGTAGCAGTGGTCAATTTGACTTTGTTTTGGGTGAATCTAAAAAAAAACAAAAAAAACCAAAAAAAAACAAAACAGAAAGTAAAAAAAGAAGGAGGAAAGAAAGAAAGGAAGGCAAAGGAAATTACTTTAGTTTTCACCGATTCTATTCTTTCACCGATTCTATTCTTTCAGGTTCCTGTCCCAGCAAAAGTTCTTTCCACTTTCTTTCTCTCTCTCTCTCTCCCCCTCTCTCTTAATCAATCTATCTTACTGTTGGTGTTGCATATCCATTGATCTAATGAAGAATGTTGTCTTATGCTACGCCAACAGCACAAGAACTTCCTAAGAGAAAAAACTTTCTTTTTCCGCATAAGAACATTTTCTCTTGACGATAACTTAAGGTCGAAACTAGTTGAGAACAATAAAAAAATAAACAGCTTAAAAGTTATATTCCTGTTTTTCGTATCACTTTTGTTCATCTCTCTCTCTCTCTCTCACACACACACACACATACACACACACACATATATATATATGTGTGTGTGTGTGTGTGTGTGTGTGTGTGTGTGTGTGTATGTGTGTGTGTGTGTAGTAAGAAGTGTAATAAAAAATGTCGTTTTAAGTTTCGTTCATCGTATTTTTCTAAATTTCAGTATTTTCTCCTAATTAGAAACCCCACACTTGTAGTTTTGTATCATACTAAACTTTGCAAAGTAAATACGAGGATCATTAAATAAGTTTCCAGACTTTTTCGTATGAGCACTTTTATTGATAGTACACACATTAAACTCTAGTCCCCTTCGAAGAAAAAAAGTCTGGAAACTTAGTGAAGGCACCACGTAGTAGAAAATATGGATATAAGCTATTTAAGAAAATTAAATTAATAAATGAAAATTAAACGAAATCTGGTGTTTCTGAGTTGTTTCCCTTGTTAATCTAAGGGAGGTAAGTATGTATGGCTTCCATATTAATTTCGTCTTATATATATATCTTTTCAGCGTTATGTTTTCTGCGATGGTGTTTGACGCATCTAGTGGCTCGGATATTGGAATCGACTTTCGATACCGCACTGACAGCTCTGTCTTCAACTTCAGAAGGCTTCAAGCAAAGACCAAGGTGAAGACTGATATCGTGAACGAGTTTCTGTTCGCCGACGACTGTGCTCTGAACGCTACAACCAAAGTCAACATACAAAACAGTGTTGACAAGTTCTCAATGGCCTGTGATAAGTTTAGCCTAAACATTAGCACAAAAAAGACAACTGATGTACCAGCCAGCACTTGGAAAACCATACATCGAGCTCATCATCATCATCATCATCATCATCATCAAGGGACAACAATTGAAGGTGGTAGAAAAGTTCACCTACCTCGGCAGCACCCTCTCTAAGTCTATCGTCATGACGAGATGAACGTCAGGCTCGTAAAAGAAAGTGCAGCCTTTGGCCGACTCAACAGGAATGTGTGGAATCAGAGAGGCATCAGCGAGGCATCCAAAATCAAAGTATACCGAGCTGTTCTCCTTACCACTCTCCTTTATGGCTGTGAAACGTAGACTACTTATCAACTGCATGTAAAGAAGCTAAACCACTTTCACATGACCTGTCTGAGGAAAATTCTCGGCATCAAATGGCAAAAACACACCCCGGACACCAATGTTTTAACTTGGGCTTGCTTCTCTTTCCAGCATCTACACCATTTTGATGCAATCACAGCTTCGTTGGGCCGGTCATGTTGTCCGTATAAAAGATCACCGCCTCCCGAAAAAACTGCTCTACAGCAAACTGTCTCAGTGCAAGCGCTCCTATGGAGGTCTGAAAAAGCGCTTCAAAGACACACTGAAGATCTCCATGAAATTTTTCGATATCACTTCTAATTGTCTTAAATATTTGGTACAGGACAAGTGACGTGAAGTTGTCAAACGTGGAGCGAACGTCTGTGAAGCAAGAAGGAACGCAGCAGCTGAGCTGCGCAGGAAACTTAGGAAAGGCACTGCCACATCAGCCAGTGCCACCACCATTCCTTGTTCTCACTGTTCAAGACTCTTCCGCGCACAGATTGGCCTCATTAGCCATCTGCGTACTTACGGATCCCGTCCTCAATCACAAGGTTGATCTGATGGTCCTCATCGATTACGATGGACAAAGAAGAAGATATATATATATATATTTCATTGTCGGACATTTTTGTCTGAACTTCCCTTTCTTACAATCTATTCTAACTGCTTCTTAATTGGTAATAATGAATCTCTAAGTCAGTTATGGGTGAACATGTGACCTGCAAGCCACATTCAGCTCGCAGTACTTTCTGAATGGCTCGTGTTAGAATTTAATTTGTTATAGAAAAGATTTTGGAATTAGCAAATCGGCAGTTAAAAATAGCTCGAATATAATTGGCTTATTTTAAAAGTTGGACCGTTAATGTTCCTTTGTGGGTATTTAAACGACTTGGTGAGTTTTTTCGTCAGTCTGTTAGTCTGTTAGTCAGTCAGAGTCAGAGAAGGGTTGAAGGCAAGGTCTACTTTTTCACAGGCTCCAGAGTTAGTTAGTGAAAGGTTGAAAGCAAGGACAACCTTTATCACAGACTCCATCTACCAGGAATAGTGTAAAATTTACAATTAACTAAGTGATAGTAAAATTAGTTTCCGCAGTAGAAGTGGTTTCTTTCCGAAGGAAACAGAAAAGTTGCTGAGTTCTCCCTGCTCAATGTGAGTAAGTCTTGGGAGACACTTTTTTCAAGAAGAAAGGACAGTGGAAAAAAATTTAACGAAAAACGTTTAAATTCCTCCGAGCACCATCCTTCAGAATTGTTTTGAAGCCACGGAGAAAGGAATACATCTCGCTAGAAGAGTGAAAGTCATTTTTCCTTACCTGTAAAAACTACGCGCCAAAAATTTGAAATAAAAGAAAAGAAAAAAGAAAAGAGAATTTTGAATTCAGACACCATATTGGTATTTCTGTATTTCTTTGTTTCAGTCCAACAGCGTGTAAGTCCATTTGATTTTCCAATTCCATCCTTTTATTTTATCTTTTGTGTCAAATGTTGCATTTTTAGCTCAACTATTCACGGCGAAATTTGTGCAATGTCAGTGGAAACGTATGTGTTAAATTTATTTTCTTCAGTATAAATTCTTTGTAGTATGATGAGTGTTTGTCTCTGAAATATAGTTGTTTTTTTTTTGTGTATATTAATCGTTAATTTATTCCACCTCTTCCTCTATTATAATACGCCTTTTTAAAAATTTATTTTTCTTTCTCTTCCCTTTCCTACCAAGATTCTTTGTTTACTACTATCTAGGACGGCAACATCTGAGGCTTTGTTAATTTACATGAACCCATAGGTGATGAGCTCGGGGTAATTCGAAAAAAAGATCTTTTTACTGAAAAGAAAAATATCTTTTTTTTCTCTATATGCTTACATGTATGGTCTTCGGTAATAAAATAGTTAAGGTACCTTCAATGCAAAATTATCATGATTTTTTTCTAGTTGTGCGGCCCACCTGATGACAAACCATATTTCCTGATGTTGGCCGGTTCTCGAAAAACGTTGCCCATGCCTCTTTTAAGTAAATTAATGAAATGATTGATTTAATCTAACAAAACCACAGAAGAATTCGCTCTTATATTTCTTGGTTTTATCGCATATCAACACTTTCTGGGTTATTTAATGCATAATTCAGTCTTTTTTGCTGGCTGTGATTTGGTTTCAAGTAATAATCATCATTTGTAAACTATCATTGCATCAAAAATCTATTTTTTATACAAATGATTTGCCAACAATTTCAAGTAAGTATTCCTATTTAATAATAATCTTAGAAAAATACTGTAGGAATTCAAAATCAGAGAAAGAATCAACTATCCAGCATTGTTAAGATCGGCTAGAATATTCATAAGAGTCCTATAGAACTGAGGAGACTTGCTAACGCTTTTATGAAAAACTCGCTTAGAGTATAATAATAATAATAATAATAATAATAATAATAATAATAATAATAATAATAATAATCAAAACGACAGCATTGCTAAGAACGGCCAGAATCCCGAGACGAGTCCTGGAAACTTGAGGAGACTTGCTGTCACTCAAACTCCAGTGAAAAACCATCAGCTAACACTGATGTGAAAAACTCTAAAGGAGTAAATAATAGTAATAATTTGTTAGCATACAATATTATGGTTACAAGTATTCCTATCTAATTTTAATAATTTACTTATATTAATACTAATAATTCCAATAATTTTCAAGTATTCATTTTATCCGTAGATGGAACCTTTAGATTCACTCTAATCAGAAGTGAATCTAAGAGTCAAGTCAATGAAGAAGTGATTTTACACTTCCCAAAGTTCCAGAACTGGATCTTTATTACAGTTCGTATCATACCAGAACATTGATTGTAAGGAGATTTGGCTATTAACAATGGAACTCAAATCATATTATTCTTTTAGCTGTCCGTATTTAGGTTTGACACTTCTTGTGGTTGATTTAATCTCGGGAAGCCTCGAACAAAGTTTAACAGTTTTCGTAATACACACTAGTTTTGTAATCCATTAAAAGTCATGTCGATACTTACAAGGTTGTGCAGGAATTACGTCCGTTGCTTTCCAAAATAGTACATCTAATGGCTACTTGGTGGCGTAACTGAAATAGCATTATAAAACACGTAGCAAAGACGAATTTCTTTCTCTCTTCGTTCCTGCCTCAACAATCAGAAAGCACGCATAAGTTTGTGCGGCTCCTAATAGGGGGATTTTACTCCCAACAAACCTTATAAGTCGTACTCCGCACGTTACCATGCTTTGACATAAATCTTCACTCAATAACTTTCACGCTACAAAAGACTCTTCATCAACTAGATTGGTTTTCCTCTCCATAATGTACTCTTAGTATTTCATGTAATTCCTGTATCGTTTCTGTAGTTTGGTCAGGGAATAAATGTGTTAAGTCATCGTGAATTCTTTTATATTGTTTTGGATGAGAAAATGTTAAACCATAAAAGATTTCCTCTGCTACAATTTCTCTAATAATTGTGGCGGTGAGTTTTGATACTCAGATACGACAAATATACGAAGACAAAGCTTCAAGTCGCCTGTAACAAAGTTTTCGGTAAATTTCGCTTTGAAGCAGATTTAGTAAATCAATGACACTTCAACAAGTCACGTTAGATGGATATTCTCTGTTCACATTTTAAAAATCTTTTTTTAGAGATTCTTTATCAAGTAGGCTCATTTTTTCAAAAAATCATTACCCCCCCCCGAAAAAACAAATAACATTTAAGATATGAAATAAACCTTTTGAAGTTTATAATCTATTGGCTGGGGTTGTAGAATACGCAGACTACACTTCTGCAGAGGGTTTAAAAAAATCCAAATCACTGAGTGTCTTGATTATAACACTAAACCATCTGATGGTGAGGCGTCAGGTCTGGGGCTTTCAGGAATGTGGAATGTCTCTTCATCGTTATTAATCTCAGGTCCTCTCTGACCTGGGGTTTTCATACTAGTTAGAGTCAGATAGAACTATACAATCATTTACTATACTTGAAACCATTTAACTGTAAGCAAACAAATGATTAATGTTGAATAGAATTATTAGTGTTCACAATACTTGAAACCATTTAGTGTCCTGGGTATGAAGTTAAACTCGGATGGTGAGGCTCCAGTCATGGAGTTTGTGGAATGTGAAGTACTCTTTCATTACCATTACTCTTAAGTCTTCTCTGATTGGGAGTGTTAGTCGCTGTCAGAATCCCATCTATGGGTCAAAGAACTGTTTAATATTTTAGTAGGGATTAATATTAAACAGATTTATTAGTGTTAGATAGGAATATTTGAAACCATTTAACTGTATGCAAACGAATAATTATGAAATAAAATTATTAGAGTCATCAAGCAACATTTGAAAGCAATTCACGATGTACAAACGAATGATTAATATTAAGTAGAATAATGAGTGTTTGATAACAATTCTTGCTGCCATTTAACTGTATGCAAACAAGGGAGCTCTGGCTCATTTAAAAATAATGCTATATACACACAGACCGAGGGTGAAAGGTCAGGGGTTGTGCCTCTTGACCGTAGTTAGGGTAATACCGTTTGGCCGGACAATTGAATGAAAGATAAAATTAGAAAGACAAAACATTTAGGTCGAGTCTTAATTTACCGGATCTCCCGCTTTATTCCCACATATATAGATATAATATCTATTACAATAAGGAGTCACATTCAAGAGACAGATACAAAGACAAATTGAGTTAATCCAAGTTTATTATAAACAAGACTTTGGAAGGAACGGGAAGAAAAAAAGAAGGGGTAAAGCAAATTAACTGATTAATGTCACATTTTAGGATACAGAATGAGTATAGGGTTTACAAAAAGGGAAAAATAGAGTACTTAGCTGAGACGGGTTTCTCGAGTTGTTGAATTGAAATAGACATTTTTAATTTATTCTTTCTTCTCTCTCTTTTCAACTCTTTTTATTCTCTCTTTTCCTTTTCCTTGTATTCTCTCAGTTTTACAACTTGTCGGTTAGGCAGATAATATTTTGGAGTTGCTCGCTGGTGATATTCTCGAGCTGGTTTCAGGTTCAGCTGTCGAAGGAGTTTGTGAAAAAGTCATCTTTCTTTTGTTTTCGCTATTTTTTTTCTGATAACCAGAATTATGTTCACAAGTTTTTTCTCGATCTTCATTTCTGAGGACAAAAGAATATACTTTATAAGTTCGTTAGGTTGTCGATTTTTCTTGCTCTTTTCATACATATTTTTTCTCGGGATTGCAGGCGGGCTTTTGTAGCAATGGCCCTTAAGTGAGTCTTCTCTTTTCACTTCATTCTCAGCTACCGTTCTTCCTTGGAAAAATCCTCATGTGTTCAAAATCAGTTGTTATTCCTGCGATTTCTCTATTGGTTGGTTTTATTCAATCAGAATTGTCTTTTGACTTTTAATTGTGTTGACGGTTCTTTCTGCTGCGATGTAATGGGAGAGAGAGAGAGAGAGAGAGAGAGAGAGAGAGAGAGAGAGAGAGAGAGAGAGAGAGAGAGAGAGAGAGAGATAGAGAGAGAGAGTGTGTGTGTGTGTGTGGACGGGTTCCTACTTGGCGTCAGTCGCAATTTATATATATATATATATATATATATATATATATATATATATATATATATATATATATATTCAAACCTATATATATAAATTCAAACCTATTAAACTCCGCTTAGAAATCGACCTTGTGTCATATCCTGCCCGAGCGGAGGGGTTGGTAAATATGATATGATATGATATGATATGTAAATATATATATATATATATATATATATATATATATATATATATATAATGAGGAAATATTTCTGAATTTTTTAACACAAGTGAGGAATTTGTAACTTCTGACCAGATCTATTTGGGAATTCTAGGTTACTAGAACGAGCATGTTCCAAGGCTTGAAACTCCTCTTCTGATAAGATGTTGTAAATCAGTATGTAAATAATATGATATTCTCCACGAACTTTTACCTTCATGCAAATATCCTGTTATTTAAAATTTCTTGTATCAATCGTAGATTGATAATGTTCTAAATATGTTCTGACATAATGTTAAACAATAGTAACAGAATTCATTTTGTTTCATTCAAGCACAAAAAATATCTATTGGTTCGAATTGACAATAAAACATTTAGAGGTACCGAAAGCTTAAATAAAACTTTCGACCAAAATATACATCGTGCGTGTCAATATATTGAAGGTTTTAAAATAACTTTTTGAAATGTCCTTTCTTTTGTAAATACCCTGTATATTAGTAAACTTATCTTATATATATATATATATATATATATATATATATTTTTTTTTTTCATCATACAACGTGTGGAAGCACGTGCGATACCGTAGCCTCATCAGCCGCCATCCAGGGTGATAACACAGTTTCGGTAGCTTAAGGCGGTACTGCCACACCTGGCGCTACCGAGCAGCTTTTGCCACCGGCTAGGGTATTTAAAAAAAAAAAACAAAAAAAAAACTATGTATACATAAGATCAACTAAAAGCGGACATTACATTAGACGTTCATTCATCTTCATTTTGGTGCAGTTTGTGATTTAAAAAAGCGTTTACTTACGGCCGTTAGATGTCATAGCAACCGTTTCTTGACTTTGCATAATTACACGAGAATGGTGGTTACACGTGTATAACATTCGTGTTGAAATCCTTTCTATATCCGTTATCTTTTCGATTCGTTTTCTTTCATTTATGCGTTACTGCCCAAAAGCACTCGAGACAAACGTTATATATAATTCCGCTAAAAGATATTATTTGTTGATCAATGGGCCCTCAAGATGGGTGGTGAGTAAAAAGAAAGCTCGTGGTCTAAGTTAGTCCAGGTAGCTATCTGATTACCTTTGGGCCACTAAATTCTTGGCTTGCAAAAAATGTCTCCAGGACGCTGATGGTCAGCAATGGGCTTGTGAATACTGTGGGGGTAAACCGGACTCATAGGCCCATCAATCGATTTACATTCTCCGGCAGGAGAATTACGTTCTTCGCACCAGCGCGCCTTGTGGATTCGTGTTCCTCGCAAGCTGTTGAATTTTCTACCGCAATCACACGTTGTAGCCGGGTACATATCCAGATCGTTACCGTAGGAGCAAGTAAGATGGGTGATATATTCTCCCTCCCCGCTACAGACACCCTGAGGGCATTTTACTTTCATTGTATTATCCATATTTGTTAAAATTCCTGTCTTTCCAGGATGTCACTCCAACTTTCTGAAGAGTCACTTTGTCTTTCCAAAGAGTCATCTTGCTTTCCAGAGAGTCTTAGTGTTCAAATTTTCATCATACAACGTGTGGAAGCACGTGCGATACCGTAGCCTCATCAGCCGCCATCCAGGGTGATAACACAGTTTCGGTAGCTTAAGGCGGTACTGCCACACCTGGCGCTACCGAGCAGCTTTTGCCACCGGCTAGGGTATTTAAAAAAAAAAAACAAAAAAAAAACTATGTATACATAAGATCAACTAAAAGCGGACATTACATTAGACGTTCATTCATCTTCATTTTGGTGCAGTTTGTGATTTAAAAAAGCGTTTACTTACGGCCGTTAGATGTCATAGCAACCGTTTCTTGACTTTGCATAATTACACGAGAATGGTGGTTACACGTGTATAACATTCGTGTTGAAATCCTTTCTATATCCGTTATCTTTTCGATTCGTTTTCTTTCATTTATGCGTTACTGCCCAAAAGCACTCGAGACAAACGTTATATATAATTCCGCTAAAAGATATTATTTGTTGATCAATGGGCCCTCAAGATGGGTGGTGAGTAAAAAGAAAGCTCGTGGTCTAAGTTAGTCCATATATATATATATATATATATATATATATATATATATATATATATATATATGAGTTAGAATTAATTTCTTTGCACACTAGTATTTCTATTGTTTCTACACTGTTAAATGGTTTCAATTATTGCTTCTTAACATTAATATGTCTATTCAATATTAATCATTAATTTGCCCACAGTTAGATGGTTCCAAGTATTTGCTATATATAGAATTTTACCTTGTTCAAAATCAAACCCGATATTGTCATCAAATAAAGAACAATGAGGTGTGAACAGCTGGTAGAACTAATGCAGAACGATCTTTTTACCGTGTTTTATTCAAAAAGGTTTTTAATAGCCAAATATGAGACAAAATAAAATATAAAATATGCACAAATTTTCTGAGTCGTCAGTAAATTTTAATACACACAATCAATTGCCAATTATTATTTTCGCAGGTTATCTTTAGAAAGCAGAGGTTCCCAACCTTTTCAGTTTGTGGGCCGCAAAGATTAACTTATGAGGACCCAGTGCTGCAATCTTAAAAGGACAGAAAACAAACAAACAAAAAAACAAAACAACCCCCAACCAAAAGAAAACAAACAAAAAGCAACCTCCATCTAAAAAAAAAAAAGATAAAAATAAATAAATAAAAATAAGAATAAAAACCCAACAAAAAACAAACAAATTAACCAAAACAAAACAAAAAATTCACTAGGTAACAAAAAAAAAAGTTTCTTTTTTATTAGTAATAGTAGTCTAAGGGAAGTAATCCAAAGTCAGTTATTTCCCAAATTTAGAGTTGTCTACCTTAAAATTCCAAGATACCTGTAAAAATTCCATTTGATTTAAAATTTTAATCTAAGGGAAATAATTCAAATTAAATGTTAATAGAAATGTAGAGTTGCTTTCCTTGAAAATATCGTTTTTATCAATACTTCCTTTAAAAATACCATTTTTTGAATTAATACTTCCTTTGAAATAGGGCGCCTCGGATAATATTATGACAAACAAGCTATACTAGTAAACTTTCACGTGGGAGTTCGAATCTCATTGGATGTTCTATTCATACAGCTTCGTGCCACATCTAAGCAGAATCTTTGTAAATTGTTAATAATTCTTTTCATATCGTATTATTGATTAATGAAAGAGGATGCTACGATTTTGGGAATAAATCACAAATGTATTTTTTCTCTAAAATGTTACAGGAGTTTTTTTATTTTTTATTTTTTTTTAACTCCTAACATTTTTTACTTGAGAAAATTTAATCACCATTTATCTTTCTGATTTGTGTTGAACGCAAATAATTCCGACATTTAAAAATCTTAATTATCAATGTCAGCAGTTGCCTGCTCTTTCTTTTTGCTAACGTGGTGAGACTGAAGCCCCATTCCTCACAAAGAGTCCATAGGATCCAACCAAAATATCCCTTTACCGGGAGCTTTAATGCTGAATACTTGGATGAGTAAAAGGTTTTGCAATATTTTAGTCATGTGAAGCACAATTTTGCAGCTCAATACGCTTTTGCCGAGGTCGTGAAGATGAAGAACCACACTGGGCGGTGAGACAATAAGCTCGTCTGGCTTTGCGGGATGTAATGTGAAATGTAAACAATACAATTCAGGATTTAAGTGAGTCACCGTGACGTAATGGTTAAAGTGCTGGAATGTGGCCTCGAATTATACGAGTTCAATCTCCAGTCGCTTTTTTACGTTGACTTTCGGACTAATACACTTGGAGAAAGAATGAACTCACTTATTCTCCCGGCAAGGGGTTAAATAGTACCATTACAATTCAGCAAGGATTGCTTTGGAATAAAATAACCCACGAAGTTTGATATGTCGTTAAACAAATAAACATCCTTCAGGATTTGAACTCTAGTTGCCAGGTCCACCTCCTATGACAACAGCCGTTACACTACGAGCATCTGTTTGACTTGATAGACGTTTCAAAAGAGATTAAGTTTGTTGGACAGAAGGATAATTAGGTTAGATAAATTACTATAAGATGCAAGGTGTGTTCAAAAATATATTGAGAGTAAAGCTATATCTACCAAGAAAGAATGAACGATGAATGAAACGTTGGTTTTCTTCGAAATAGTCTCTTAGCATTGAGTAATTTTAATCTGGCGAATTTTCAAGTGGTTGAAGCAGCTCTGAAACTACAACTCTTCAGATATGATGAAAAGCTGCGCTGTCTTATTTCTTTTATTGTCTTTCACGTCTTTACATCTGATTGCAAGAGGTGGGGGTGGGGGTTACTGTAGAACATGCCAACTGCACCTCTGTGGAGGCGTATGTCTCCTACCAATGAGTTTCCTGGCATAACACTAAACTGCATTCATTGGTATTACTCCTAGGTCCACTCAAACCCCAAGCGGATCCCATCTAAGAGTGAAATTGAACGATTTAACCGTTTTACCGTGTGCAAACAATTGATTAACCCTTTTCTATACTTGAAGTTTTTTCATCGTGTGCAAACAATTTACTGATGTTGAACTTGTGGCAGAAAAAAATAATTTCAAATTCTTTGTTTAGCGCGGGAATTATTTTGGCCGTTGAGGTTTCGATTTATATTTTCGTCTAATGAGGATGATTTAAGCCATTCTACTCGGATGACTTTCCCGGATAGTATAAAATGCCGCGCAAACGCTCTCTCAGTCTTTTCTTCATTCATTCCAG
>CAUZXS010004251.1:97500-160000 GCA_963585895.1 Sepioteuthis lessoniana
TATATTTCATTTTATTTAACTGTTTTACAAAAATAAATTTTTGGTCTGAGGCAAGAATGGGGATATGTGTTTTTTGTTGATATGGGTGTGCTGAATTCAAATTTATAAATAGTTTTGTTCTATCACCTCTAGTTTTCTGGCTTTTAGATAGTCTTATTTTAGTATAAACAGAGAATATATGTGCATATTTCAAGAGTTGCAGCTGCTTATAACAGATAAAACAGGATAGATAAAGAATACTGATTGAATCAATATACTTGGATGACACAATTACACAATTCATAGTACCACAGACAGTCAAAAGTGTGTTTTCTTAGAAGATCTGGTGTATTTTGCCTCCGGGATGTCACGCAAGAGCATCCAGCAGAAGTCTCCCATCCTGCCGGGGTTCCATTTGCTTTGATAGTTGTTCTCCATCTTCGTAATGTCTTAGTGGAATCTTTCCCCATGCTCATCACTCACTGCTCCAAGGTTTGGCGGGAAGAAGTTGAGGTGGGAATGGAGAAAATGAATCTTGAGTGACATTCGGCACCTCATATCCTCGTAAGACTTTAGCAACTTCTCAATACAGGCTTGGTAATCTGGTACGCGTGTGTTGCCAAGGAAGCCACTACAGACTGACTTGAATGCTTCCCATGCTCTCAGTTCCTTTAAGTTAAGAAGCTCCTCAAAATCAGTATTCTTCAGCACTTCTCGGATCTGAGGTCCGACAAAGATGCCCTCTTTGAGCTTAGCAGCACTAAGACCTGGGAACACAGTAGACAAGTGTTGGAAGGCAGCACCATTTTTGTGTAACGCCTTCACGAAATTCTTCATCAAACCAAGCTTGATGTGAAGAGGAGGAAGAAGCACCTTATTCATGTCCACCAGAGGATTCTACTTGAGGCTGTGTTCGCCAGGAACAAAAGTGCTTCTAGACCCCCAGTCTTTCTGCTTGTAATGCTGGGATACAGCTCGACTATCCCAGAGACAGAGAAAACAACAGTACTTTGTGAAGCCCGCTTGTATACCCATAAGAAGACCAATGACCTTATTTGTTCCGATTCCTGAAACTGGTGATCCTTTCATCTTCCTGGACTAGGTTCCACTATTTAAGCCGAGAAGCCAAGAGCTCTGACTGCTGTTTTGACAGATACAAATCACGAGCAAGATCATTCAGGTCTTCTTGCGTGATCCAGTGTGGCTCATTGCCACTTGTTCCTGAATATGTAGACTCAATATCTTCCAAAGATATTGACTCGGCAGAATCCTCCCTTGAAGGCATTTCTTCATCTGATGAGGAAAGAAGATCCTTATTTACTGGAGGTGTGGGTACAGGAAGATCATCTGAATGGGAAACGGGTCTCATAGCAGATCGAAGGTTGGGATATTTGATCTTTTTCCTAGAAGATGCATTGAAACCAGTTATATTAGTTAAAGAAAAATAACAATCATCTGCGTGGTTTCGCGGCTCTCTCCAAACCATCGGGACTACAAAATTGAAAGCCACTTTCTCGCCTTTAAACCATGCAGTTAGTCCATTGTAGCAGGGTTTACAACAGATGTGTGGAGCCCAATACTTGTCCTGATCACCAATTTTACAGTCAAAATAGTGAAAGTAGGCGGTTCTGA
This sequence comes from Sepioteuthis lessoniana, assembly GCA_963585895.1. Lineage (NCBI taxonomy): Eukaryota > Metazoa > Mollusca > Cephalopoda > Myopsida > Loliginidae > Sepioteuthis > Sepioteuthis lessoniana. The sequence continues at coordinate 99,112 of CAUZXS010004251.1, forward strand.
GAAGGAAAGTGAAGGTTCGACGCTGTGCAATTGTTGTGAAGTCCCCACACACATAGCAGAAAGAATTGGCCTTGTTGAGGCATCCTCGACATTTTGACGTGCTTGAAGCCATTGGAGAATCTGAAAGTATAATAAAGTAAAACTAAATGTGCATTTGAAAATGTAATACTAATATTTAGTAACCCAAAAGATGTGTTACACGATAGTTGAGGGATACCAACCTCCTGCGAGATAACCTCTTCCAATGACTGCCAGAGTGTGGATTGAGACCTGCTGCCTTAACTGTCAAAATCCGTCTTGATATATATATATAATGTAATGCTATCACTTACATTTAGTGCATAATAACTAAAAAAATAAGCTATAAGTCTCACAATATTAGAATTAACCCTGAATTCAAATACGCCTTTATGTACCGTATATGCACAAAATGCACACTATGCATATCTAAAAAACTAGAGGTGATGAGTAAAAACAGATTTCAAATTTGAATTCAGCACCCTCAAATTAGTTAAAAACGGGTATTTTTGTGCTTGCCTCAATTTCTTTGTAAACCAGTGTAATAATAATAATAATAATAATAATAATAATAATAATAATAATAATAATAATAATAATAATAACGCCAGAAAATTATTGAATCTAGTATCTTTTCAAAGCACAATAATATTAAACAGATACTCAGTTTTTTTCAATTTGTTTCCTTATTTGATCAGATTTGTGCTGAAAAGTTACAAAATCCCTTATTTGAAATAATTTGGCTTCATTGTTTATATATATACTTAAATCGATAAACAAATAATTGGATTCAACAGAGATAGAAAGAAGGTTAGCACTGATAAAAACAGATATTTTATGAAATATTAATGATAGGTAATGTTGAACTAAACAATATAAATAATAACATATATAGATAGATAAATATCTCGATAAATAGATTTTAAAAAATTTCTGAACTTTAATTACATTACAAAATTTGAAACAAAACGCTACCAACGGAAATAGAATATTTTAAAACATTCTCATCATTTTCGTTTCATCTGATAGCTCACACGCCCTGATAAAGGTTTAAAACCTGAAACGTTTTACTTCTAAAGTGTCCTCACGTCCAGATTGCATTTTTGAAATTCACCAGCTGTGACAATCAGTTTTAGTAGGGTGTATTCCAATTGCTGCTGTAGCTGTTCATTTGAACATTAAATCATAAAAATTGGTCAGTCATCTCATAAGATGCATATCAATAAGATACTGAATTTTCAAGAGTCTACGACAATTTTAAATGCCTGTACAAAAAAGTCTGGGAACTTATTGAAGGCACCTCGTATATGACTGACCAATTTTTATTTTTATTTTTTGCTATAGTAGCAATTGGAATACACCCTACTAAAGCCTGATAGTCACATCTGGTGAATTTCAAAAATGCAATCTGGACGTCAGGATACTTTAGAAGAACGATATGCAATAAAATTCTGTTTTAAACTTGGAGAAAATGCCACAGAAACGTATAGAAGGCTTCAGACTGCTTTTGGAGCATCTTGCATGAATCAAGCATCAATTTGTGAGTGGCATTAGAGATTCAAGGAAGGCAGGGAGTCTGTGAGGGATGATGAGAGGTGTGGGAGGAGTAAGGAAGTCAATAGACCAGAGTTGATTGGCCAAACGGTTAGGGTTAGGGTTACTATGTTGAGGTTTTAAGGGTGTTCAGGAAGAGATTCCGACGGAAGAGGCCAACACTCTTCAAATCGGGTCAGTGGCATTTCCAGCAGGACAATGAACCAGTCCACAACTCCATCCTTGTCACAGACTATTTGACCAAGATGGGCATCAAGACAGTTCCTCACCCTCCCTATAGTCCAGACCTTGCTCCCTGTGACTTTTGCTTATTCCCGAAGCTCAAGGAAAAACTTAGAGGCTGTCGTTATGAGACAATTGATGAGATGAAAAAGGCCGCGACGAAGGTCATTGACACGCTCACACATGAGGACTTCCATGGGGCCTTCCAGAGGTTGTTGGAATGGTACAATAAGTGCATTGCAGCCGGAGGAAATTACTTCGAAGGGGACTAGAGTTTCATGTGTGTACTATCAATAAAAGTGCCCATACGAAAAAAGTCTGGAAACTTATTTCATGAGCTTTGTGTCTATACACATATTGATTCGGACTTATATATTGTTGCATATATATATATATATATATATATATACATGTACATTTATATATACGTTTATATAAATATACAAATACACATACACACACACATACATATATATATATATATATATATATGTGCATATATATAAATATATATACGTACGTATGTAAACACACACACACACACACACACACACACACACATATATATATATATATATATCAGGTTTTGTAGAGAAATTGAGTTATAACAGAAATTTATTTCTGTTTTGTTTTGATGCCTCAGGCTGACCTAAATGAGATGCAGTGGTTACATTTCCTTTATAAGTGAATTATACTGCAGATCCCTATATGTCACTCCCTCTTTTCCTACGCCATTTGGTGCTTAGGGAGTATCAATTTAGAAAAATATATATCAGTTCTCCGGGAGGAAATTCTATTAATATTTATAGACGAAATAAGTAGATGTGTGCTGGTGTAATGGTTATCAGAGGGGAAAATGGAATCAGAGAGCCGAACTCAGATTCCTGTTGAGTCGGTTTGCTAAAGCCATTGGGAAAGGCATGAACCAATTTCTCCTAGCTTGGAATAGAATACAAAGGTAGACTGGGCTGTCTAGTCATGGTGACCAACTAGATATGAAGAAAGATAAATTAAATTCTTTACAATTCCTAAGATGACACTGGACCCTAGCATTGAAGGAGTTTAGAAGACTGGGTTGGTTGGTCAGTTGATTTTTTAGTTCACTTTCGGACTAAACCCCTCGGGAAAGGATTGAACTCCTTTATCCCCCTCCCCCCAGCTATAGATTAGATAGTATCACTATTGTTATAAAAGGCTGGCATTGGCATTAAATAACCCACGAAAGTTGCTATGTTATTAAATAAAGAAACCAAACCATACCCAGCCTAGTCGGCTGAGGTGGGATGTAGAATACACCGACTGCATCTCTGCAAAGGGGTATGACTCCTCTAACGAGCGTCCTGTATATGACACTAAACAATCTGATATTGAGGCTCCAGTCTTAGAGCTTAGGGGAATGTGGAATACCCCATTCATTGCTATTACTCCCCGGTCCACTGTGACCCGGAGTGGTAGCACCTGATAGGGTCCTATCTATGGGTCGAATAGAACTGTTTGACTTTTAAACTTTGTACAAACAAATGACTAATGTTAAATTGAATTGGTGGAAATAGAACTGTTTGATAATTTAAGTGTGTGTAAACAAATAACTGATGTTTAATTGAATTAATAGTGATACTTAGCAATACTTGTAACTCTTTAACTATGTGCCTAAATTGAATTATTGATATTACATAGAAAGACGTAGGACCATTTGACTGTGTATAAATGAACCAATAGTGTTGAATAGAATAAAAAGTAGTAAGTAAAGTTGGCGATCTGAAGGCTCCTTTTTCGATAGCTACTACACCGAAGTGTAGTGGAGAGCGCTACCCCATTCCCTGGATTGCTCCACTTTACCCTTATATTGCTGAGTGCTAAGCAAGACGGCATCACGTACAATTTTTGAATCTCTGATATGACTCAACCTGAGATTGAACCCCGGTCTCACGGATCATTGGCGAAGACTCTACTCATTAGACCAATAGCCCGGTTGAATAGAATAATTAGTCTTAAATAGCAATACTTGTAACCATTTTACTGCCTGCAAACAAAGATTTGGCATTAAACAACCTGCAAGGGTTGATATAGCATAAAACCAAACCAAACCAAGCCATACCTATCCAATGGTACTATTTTGGTCTCTGTGTCTATTGTAGTTTCCGTGGAAATAAGTAGGGGGCATTACTTTCAAAGTATCACCCCCTTATATATATATAATTGTGTGTGTATAGATTTGTACTTGTGTGTACAGACGAATAGATCTATATATATATATATATATATATATATATATATATATATATATGGCCGAATAAATAGCATGTGCTCTGAAAGGTTCCATTGGAAAACTTTCCTTTAAACGTCGTCCTGAAGGTCTTTCCAGTAAAACATGGGTAGTAGAGTTCTGCCAACTAATTCGGTCATACAAACCGGCACAATGTGCGTATGGAGCCCTTTCACAATATTTATTGGTTAATGACTTGGTTTTCTTTTCCTTTTTTCCGACAAAGTCAGCAGTATGACTCGTTCGCTTTTTCTTTTTCTTTTTCTTTCTCCGAGGAGTTATTTTCTTTTTTAATATATATACATACATATATATATATATATATATATATATATATATATATATATATATATATATATATATAGTTGCATATCTTGTTGGTTTCTGTTGTTTATATTTTTTTTGTTTTCTTTTTTCAAACGAAAATATTTATTCAGCAATCTAAACACGATGTATACTTTGGCGAATATGGCCCGGAAGATTTTGTTTTTTGTCTTTTGTTTTTATTTTTGTTCTTCTGGTTTTTATTTTATTTTATTTTAACTTTTTTTTTATTCCCTAAATAATCAAATTTCTCTTGTAAAATATTTAACCAGACAACATAAAAACATGAAACAATTCTTTAGTCGAAGGCTTTTTGAACATTTTCTTTATTTGACCATTCATATATGTTCTATAGCCGTCATATTTAGTCATAAGAGACGCTTAAATTACTCTTAACCTTCTTTTCTTTTGTCTTCTTTCCCTTTTTTGGATTGATAGATTGACAGAAACTTGATAGGCAAATCAGTGGTTGTTTTTTTTATCTAATGGCATATCAACCTTTGTGGGTTATTTAACGTAATACAAAATCCATCGTCGTAGAAAATCAGTAGTGGTACTATTTAACCCATTGCTGATCGAAGGAGATAAGTGGTTCATATCTTTCCTAAGGGTATTAGACCAAAAGTGAACGTACTACTACTCCTAATCAGAGTGGACCTGGGAGTAATGGAGACGAATTGGTGATTTCACACTACCCACAGCTCCACAACTGGAACCTCACTATCAGGTGCAGATTAGTATCATACGCAGAGCACCAATTTTTTTATAGTGATGGTAGGGTGTGTCGGTCGATATATTTAAACCCTATCGACCAAACAAGATTACAAATCAGTTATTCTATTTGTCAAATTGTTAAAACTATAAAAACTTGCATTTTCAAAGAAACAAAAATAATGCAGTAAGAAATAAAATTACGTTGTGCTTTTTTTAAAACTCACATCTATTGACCATTCAGTTGGCTGGGGCAGTAGAATACACCGATTGTACCTCAGCAAAGGGGTAAGATGTTAGGGTCCTATCGATGGGTCAAACAGAACAATTCAATCCTCCACTAAGGATTATTATAATGAGTAATTTGAAACCGTACAACTGTGCGCAAATTATTTATGTTACGTAGGAATACTTGATAAATAGAGTTACTAATGTTAAATAGCAATACTTGAAACCATTTAACTGTGTAAACAAATAATCAATACTAAATAGAATTATAAGTGTTCGATAGGAATACTTGAAGACATTTAACTGTGTGCAAACAAATAATCAATATTAAATAGAATTATAAGTATTCGATAGGAATACTTGAAACCATTTAACTGTGCAAACAAATAATCAATATTAAAAAGAATTATAAGTATTCGATAGGAATACTTGAAGACATTTAACTGTGTGCAAACAAATAATCAATATTAAATAGAATTATAAGTGTTCGATAGGAATACTTGAAACCATTTAACCTTGTGCAAACGAATGAGCTCTAACAACTCGTTTAAAAGTAAAGTTACTAACAAGCTATTCACTAACAAATCCCATATATATAAACAAGATTTGGAATTAAATAACCCACAACGGTTGATATGCCATAAAACACCAATCAACCAATCAACCAATCAACCAACAAAAAATCACATCCATTACTAAAGGATAAAATTACAATCTGTAATTATTTACAATGTTTAGTTTGGCACAAGGTCCTTAGAATTGAGTAATCAGTGAGAATCGAAGTCACTAAGAATGGTTTGTTTGTCCTTTAAGCATTAAATCAAGTACGTTGCTCCTAGCTTAGTTTAGCATAAAACCAGAAGTATAAGGACACTCAGTGAGAATCAAACACACTAGTAATAGTAGGTTAGCTTAGCTTTCTAACCATGAAACTATCTTAAACACAATCTTGAAGTATAAGGCACATAGTAAGAATCGAACTCACTTGTAATGGCATGTAAGTCTAGCTCACTAACCATTACATTACTCAAGGTATCTGAATTCTAAACAATTGTTACGTTGCAGGTTTCTCGAATAGGTCACCGAAACCCGGTGATGAAAGAAAACACATTTACAGTTTGATTTTCACATTTATTAATGTCTTCGTAATTGAGGTCAGCCATCTTTATGAGTTTCAAAACCATCTTTCATCTTCCAAGGAAAATATCGAAGCTCCTAAAGATATTCTCCGAACAACACTCCTCAGGATTTCAATTCCGAGGTTTTCTTTCTAGATTGGTTACCTAGTTACTATTTTACTCATTGAGCACCTCACGTAGTATAATGGTTAGCAAGCTAGCAGACTATTGTGAGTTCGATTCTCACCGGGGGCTCCACACTTCTGGCCTTGTGCCACAACTAAGCTAAGCATAGTAATTAACGGAAGTGTAGAGGTCAACAAGTTAGATTAGAAGGTCCATTACTACTGAATAATGAATTCGATCCTTGGCTGAATTCTCCCATACTTAACCTTGTGTCACATCTTATCTGTGACACAAGGGTTAGGTAAATACCGACAATTTTACCTATCGCTTGGGTGAAAAGTAGGAAAAAGGGATATATTCATATCTTTTCTAAGGGTGTGAACAGAAATGCAAAATTCTTTGCCTCGGATTTAAACTCGGCTTATCGAATCTATTTTCTTACGACAATAACTGCATCGATTAATACCCCTACCCAATTATTAAAACTTACTACTATCCTCCAAAATAAATCCAAGATTAGACGAACCGTTAACCCGTTCAATTCCCGTTGTAATAGCTGTCCATAATGTTGGTTCTTCTGTTTAAAAAGAGAATCAAACTGACTAGTAATGCAGTGAACGACCACCGAAGAGAGTAATCTATATGCTATGATTTTCCTTTGCGCGAAGATAGAGACGAATGAGTGCAATAAAATCCTTTTTAGAGATTTTATGTCAATCAAATGGATTTTCCAAAAGAAGGAGAGAGAGAGAGAGAGAGAGAGAGAGAGAGAGAATAAAGAAAAAGGAAAAAAGAAAGAAGTAAAAAAAAATTAAAGAAGTAAGAAAAAGAAAATCATGAAAAAAAAGAAAAAAAAGGTAAAGTAAAAGATAAAATGAAAGAATGAAAACGAAAAAGACATCAAAGAAAAAAGAAAAAGAAAAATTAAAGCGAAAAGAAAACCTAAAAAGAATAAGGAAAAAGAAAAGAAAAAAAGAAAAAGAAAAGAGATAAGAAAGGGAAGAAAAAAAGGAAAGGAAAAAAGAAAAAGTAAACGCGAAAAGGAAAAGGAAAAGGAAAAAAACAAAAAAGAAAAGTGAAAAGAAAAGAATAAAGAAAAGAAAAAAAGAAAAAAAGAGAGAAAGATAAAAAGAAAAAAGGAATAAGTAAATGAAAAGAAAAAGGAGAAAAATATAAAAAAATATCACCATGGTGATCTTATCAAAACTTCCCTGACGACACAAACTTACATTTTTTTAATCTATAGAAATGATAAGTGTGCCCTAATTTGTTCTTTTTTTCTTTCTCATTGTTGAATATTTGCATCTTGAGTTTAATTCTGAAAACCAAACATTCAAAAGTGACCTTTCTTAATCGGTACTCACCGATAAGGTTGTCCCTCGTCCCTAATATACGGGCTGTTTACGTGAAATGAATTAAAATGAACCTATTCTCCCGCAAAGAGGCAAAGAACAAAGAGGCAGGGGGTTTAAGGAAGGAGTGAATCTATCGCAGGAGGCGTAAAAAGCCCCCTAAAACTCGGTTTTCAGATTTATATAACCCGAGAAAGAGTCAAGGTTGTCCGAGTTAGGGAAAGGACGTCCACCTACCTTGATCCATTTTTTTCTTTTTTTTATACCTCCAAGGAGAAAGGTGATCTTGTTGAACAGGTTGTCGGGTAGGATTAACCAGTCTCGTTTGTGGCCATCGCCCACCCAGATAGCCGTAACCTAACTGATCAGTCTCCACTTAGCTCCATTGGTGGTTCAAACGTGAACTGAAAATCGGCTTCCAGTAAGAGAGAAGGAAAGGAATTCTGGGAAATAATTTATTGTATATCGATCATTTGACTTTTTTTTCATTCAATTAGATGAGGAAAGTTGTAAGGAAATGATGATCGTCTGCTGCCTTTCAATAAAATAATTCATTTTATGAAAATAATCTAAAAAACAACAACAACAAAAACAAAAGAACTAATCGTGAGAAATAGATGCTTAATAGAACAAGCAGACATATTGGATTTAGTAATTTTGATGCTTTTTTTATCACATTTTCAAAAATATAAATGGAAACGACATGTGTGGTTTACAATGAAGAAAATAGCACGATATGAAGAGACGACAGAATTAATCAAAAAATTGAAGTACGAAAAAAGCGATAACATTAATAAGAAATCTACTAGACAACCTCGACAATAAAAAAGAAAATAATAAACGCAGTAAACAAATTCACAACGTTGAATCAATCATAGAGACTGTTGCTTTACTAACAAGAACTATTAAACGTTATTATTTCTGTTCCGTGCAGTCGTAGATTGATGACTCGAGTCTAGTTATCTGTCGTAAACAATATATATATTTATAGTGAGGATAGCATAGACAATGGCGCTTCGTGACTCCCAGTTTCTGACCTATAAGATCATTGATGATCATCGTATTTTTGGGTGTTGTTTATGACATTGACTCGTCATCATCATTTTCAAATAAACCAATCATTACGAACTAGTCGTTTTGAGTTCTTCTTGGAATGTTAAAGTCATGCAGCGGTTTTAGTTTCGTTTGGGTTAGGTAATTTTGTTTCATGGCATATCAACCCTTGATTAGTTATATAATGTCAAATCCTGTTTATATATATATATATATATATATATATATATATATATATATATATATATATATATGATTTGTAAGCGAATAGTTTGTAGGTGACATTATTTTAAAACGAGTCAGATCTCTTTTGTTTGCACACAGTTAAATGGTTTGAAGCACTCCAATCTGACACTAATAATTCTACTTTATATAAATCATTTGTTTGCACACAGTTAAGTGGTTTCAAGAATTACTATTTAACACTAATAATTCTATTATTAGTGCTGATTAATACAGAGTTCCCAGGCTTTCTTTCTCCATCCGTTACCATCGTCCATCGCTCCTGGTAAAGTTTCTAGACCTTAAAATATTATGAGAAACTAAAGAGTTTGTTGTGTTACCGATTTTAAAATCTTTTATGTTCATAGACTCTTTTATTTAAATTTCAACTCGTTTCTCCAATGTAAAATTTATTGCAATTTTGGCAACGGATTTTGTATGCACCTCCGTTGGATAAGGAATTTGTGCTTTTAGCTCTGCTTTTTAGTATCTGCTTTATTGTTTATTGTTGAGCGAAAAGTGGTTTTTATTCTTCAGTAATTTAAGTTTATTTCAATGGGGGGTAGTTATGGGATATTTTAACCAACCATACTTTCGATTATCAAAACTCTGCTATATTTGCTTTCATCTATGACAGAAACAAAAAAGAATAATTGAAGTATGTTCCATACTATAACATAACACAATACCACAACGACATGGTTTTTACAAAATATCACCTTCTTTTGGAAAGATAAAACTGAAAGATTTCAAAATCCACATAAAACATTAGCCCCCACTTCTCTAAACATTTAAAATAATAGAATATTACAAATCTGTTTCTCAAACCATAAAACGCTATATACTTTTTCCAAAAAATTCCATTGCATGACGTAACCAATTTAGAACTTATCACCCTGTATTATTTCCGTTTCATATAAAAACATTTATTAGCCCTGATGAAGACTTCCAACTAAATCAAAAATTTATCAGTTATGATTATTTCTCATAGTGAAAATAATTTTGATAAAATATTTTTGTATCCAGACAAAAAGTTTGAAGTCGAACGCTTCGGCATAAATAAAATAAATCATCAAACACACGAACATACATCTTTCTTCCGTTTTACCTTTTTCTACATACATTCTGTTGAATTCAATTCACTTCTCTCTCTCTCTCTCTCTCTCTCTCTCTCTCTCTCTCTCTCTCTCTCTCTCTCACACACACACATATATAGACAATGGATTCAAAAGCTTTTTAGCATGTATTATACGAGAGGATAAAGCTTGAAAAGCGAGGATATTAAACGGAACTTGATTAACTTTAAAACCTAATTTTAGTATCTTCACCCATTTTTCTTTCTCAGATTTGGTCAATGGCATATTAACTTTTGATGGTTATCAAATGCCAAATACTGTATATATATATATGTATGTATATGCTCCCTCCCGGAGGTTGAGCACTATGGCGAAGGAATTAACGGCTGTCACCCGCGTAATGCAAAGCTCTTCTAACAAATTGAGCACTCCGGTATCTGATTGCGCAAAATGTAAACAGACAAAAGCTAATACAATATTGTGTTATAATTCCCAAGCTGATGTAGGTCGTCTATATGGCTGAACAATAAGATACTAAGTTTAGCATAAAGTTAGGCGGGTTTCGATCCTAGCTGGAAGAGTACTTCGTGTCTAGCCACACTGAAGTGTTGTGATACAACAAAACAGTCTGTCTGTGGATGACTATATATATATGTGTGTGTGTGTGTGTGTGTTTGCTAGGGAATGGTTTGTAGGTAACTACATTTTTAAACCAGTTAGAGCTCATTTGTTTTCACACAGTTAAGTTGTTTCAAGTTTTGCTATTTAGCATTAATAATTCTTTAAAATATAATCATTTGTTTGCTTACAGTTAAATGATTTCAAGTATGACACTAAACTGTATCTGATGATGAAGCTTCAGTCTTCGTGCTCTGGGGAATGTGGAGTATCCCTTCATTGCCACTACTCCCAGGTTCACTCTGATTCGGAATAGTAGTACCTGTTAGCGTCTCATCTATGTTTTAAATAGAACGGTTTAATCATTTACTATTCTTGAAATAATTTAGCAGTATTCAAGCAAATTACTGTTGAATTGAATTATTAGTATTAAATAGCAATATTTGAGATCATTTATCTGTGTGCAAATGAATGAATAATTTTGAATAGAATTACTAGTGTTCGATAACGATATTTGAAACCATTTAACAGTGCACAAATAAAACGATTTGTGTAAAATAGCAATACTTGAGATCATTTATCTGTGTGCAATCAAATGATATAGATTATTTATCAACAAATCACATTTACTCGGTATATATATGTATAAACAGGATTTGGCATTGAATAACTTACAAGAGTTGATATGCAGCGAAACACAACCAACCAACCAACCAACCTAATCCAAAGAATTTGTACGTATTTTCCGGCCAATATGACACATTTTTACAAGGGTATTTATTGGTAGGATTGTTGTTCTCTACAATTCATTCCCTTTTTATAGCTGTTTATTTAAAACTTAGGTAGTCGGACCAACGACTCGTAATCCAAGTGCAATGGACACAGTGTAATATTTGTAAATATCTATTATTAAAAATTTAAATGTGTGTCTGTTATCTGTCGGCAAATACGGTATTTATACTGGCCAACGTGATAGCCTGCTTCCCTAAGTCTATTGACAAATGCTTTTATTCTTGGAAATTGCTAGCGGCCATGACATTTTCAAAAGTTTCTGAGAGTTATTGAAATTACTGTACCTGGTCGTAATTCATAATGGATTTATTCTTAAATATACAAAATTGGTAGCACTTTAGGTGAAACGTGATTTACAGCTCACACACACATGCACACCGACAGACAGACAAACAGATCTAATTTTCTATTATGCAATTTGATCGCATGCATAAAAACATGCATACTTAGATAGACCGAATATAGTGTAATGGCTGGACTGCTGTCTCAAAGTAAGCGAGTTCGAATCTCAATAAGGTTATGAGTTTCATTTTGGGACTTATGCCCTTGAGAAACTCTGAAACCTCTTACCCCCCAGCTATGGGTTAACTAGTATCACTGGGATGACTTTGGCATTAAATAAACCATCAAGTTTGATATGCCATTAAACAAAGAAACCGAACAGTATTTACATAGGATAACTGATACCGACAAGTTAATATATATACATATATATATATGTATATATATTTGTCGTTATAAACGTGAACATGTCGCTGTCTATAAACCCAATATATAGATTTCTTAGGTTTAATTCATCTTCCTTACAAAAATTGTCAGAATTTAATTCCTCGATCAGGTTTTATTATAACTGGATATTATCAAGTTGTTAATCGAGAAGTTGTTTTTCTCTTTAAGATACAATGAAAAAAAGAATTGCAGTGAGACTATTCAACCTCCTTCTGATTTACAGTACGTAAATATATGGTAGGGGGGAGGGTAAAGGGGGCTCATACTTTTCCCAATGGTATTAGTCCGAAAGTAAGCGTAATAGTGCGACCAGAGATCGAACTCGCTTACTACAATGTCGCAGTTCAGCCGCTACGCTACGAGGACTTCCACGACTTCAAAAGTGTTTTAATACGAATCTGACTCAATGCCCAATTGAGACACGTCATACACATTATTAATAACTATTTTCTCAAATTTATAATTACTCAAAGTATTTTACAAAAGAGCGACAGAGCTAGAAAAGTTGGAGAGGAGAGTGGGAAAAGGGTTAGTCAATAATAGGAAATAGGTAAGTAGGATTTTGGGAGGAGAAAAGAGCAAGTCAAGTGGAGGAAAGGGAAAATGATGGTCATGAGGGTGTAGGAGGGAAAACGGTAGCCATGGAGAGGAATGGAAAGAGGAAGCCAAGATGAGAGAGAGAGAGAGAGAGAGAGAGAGAGAGAGAGAGAGAGAGGGGGATTAGAAGCAGACCGAAGGAGTGGTGGGTTAGGGCGAGCGAGATATTAGGTGGAGAAGGAGTGGGTGATAGAAACACCGAAAGAGAGAGAAAGATGAACAGAGACTGAAAGGGTATCAAAGTAAGAGAAAGGAGGAAAATAAAGAGCAGATACGAATAGAGATCAACGTGTAGGAATTGAGAGAAAGTAAGAGTGAGCGAAAAAGGAGAGAAAGGACACATTTAGGCAATTTGTTTAAACTTACCGTAAATAAATAAAATAAATAAGAAACAACAATTGAAGAATATTTTTCACTTCGGCATTTCATTTTTTTTTTTTTTTTTTTACATTTAGAACAATCTAAAAACTTATAAGCATTCTGAAAATATAACTATTTTTTTTGTTTTTAAATCGAATTTCCAGAAATTGCTATTTCAAACCCTAGTCAGGCCGCGCACCAATTTCCATCCATTTTAGTCCGTGACTCTGCTTTCCTGTCTCTCTCCCATTTTGATGTGAGTTGGTGCCTTTCATTACGACAAAAATGATCAGATATCAGAAAAACAGAATGAAGCCAAACTCGATTTTTCCAGCTGTGAATCTATTTACAAAGTACAATGATCCCTGGGCACAGAAATCTGAAGTTGGTATGTCAGGAATTCATTGAGAGAGAGAGAGAGAGAGAGAGAGAGAGAGAGAGAGAGAGAGAGAGAAATATGCGGAAGGATAGAGAAAAGAGGGTGAAGACAACTAAAAATAGTTAAAACCTTCTTACTGGGAATGGAGGAAGGGATCTCTATTATAGTTTTCACTTGTCTGCAAATAGAAGACAACTCCAAGAATCCCTTACTTCACTCCAATTCCAATTATCACGTCACATTTTCTTTGAACCAGAAGATAAATTTATGAAGAGAGAGTCGGAAAATTCCGAGAGAAGGGAAGAGGTCTTCTTCTTGGTAATTCAAGTACTTCGTGAATATAATCTTAGAAATAAAGAAAAAAAGAAGTACTGTAAATCAAATGGAGGTTGACAGCATTCTGGGCTCCTTTGCAAAAATGGGGTTAATAGTTACTTAACCTCATCTCCTCATTCTTCATTCATTATAGATAAGTGCAATCTTAATAAGACATTTGTTTCTAAAGTTCTCCATTCTATAATATCATCATCAAGTCATGCTGAAAGCACGGAGTTTCCTGATTCTCTCTTGCCATCCGACCCGGTCGGCCATTGCCCCTGCTAGGTCCTCTAAACTGCATCCAATGTCCACACAGAGCTGATGTATGTAAGTTTTAGCTGGTCGACTAACAGTGGAGTGTCCATAGGAATCTATTGAAGAACGTTGGTTCTGAGTTCTTCATGTGAGGTGCTGCTTGTAGGCTTTGTTCAAAACAGTACGTAGCATTCTTGTGTAGTTTTCATCTAGCATTTTTCCCATATGCTTCGTGAACGTTCAGGTAGTGTATCCATACAGTAGTACCGACATTGCCACAGCTTGGAAGAAATCTTGTTTTCTTTTATTTGAGAAATTAGATTTTTGTTTCTAAAGTTCCATGTCTAAAAAATCCAGAGAAACTTATTGGGGTGCTTATTCTTAATGCAATAGAGTAGCGTTACAAACATATCTCTTTAATAATAATATATTCTTCAGCGTGGGTAGAGTGTTCGCCAATGGTCCGGGAGATCTAGGTTCAATCCCAGGTAACGTCATACCAAAGACTTTAAAAATGGTACTTGATACCTCCTTGCTTAAAACTCAGCAATACAAGGTGCGTATCAAGGGTAAAGTGGAGCAATCCAGGGAAAGGAGTAGCGCCCTCCCCTACACCGCTGTGTAGTAGCTATCGGAAAGGGAGCCTTCTGGTCGACCTCGACTACGGTCGCCATCTTTACTTATTAAGACTGAAGACCTGTCAACTGGTCATCATTGTTGTTAATTGTATTTTCTATATCTCTTGAGGTGGAATTGGTAGTTGCATTTCTGTTTAGTATGTATGATTATCCCATTCTTTATTCAATCTAGACTCCATCATCACCATTGAGTCATGCCGACTGCACGGATTTCCTTAACTCCCTCTTTCATCAGTCCCTATCATTCATTGTTTTTTGCAGGTCCATTAGACAGCATTCAGTATCCGCACAAAGTTGATGAATGTAAGTCTTTGCTGGTCGGCCAACATTTGTGCGTCAATGCATTCATTCCTGCCTCTCCAACAGTGTCCAGCATGAGTTTTTCGTCTTACTAGAATATTTTGTGAGATGGGAGGTAAGTAGCCGTACAGCTGCTGTTTTGAGGAGTACTGCTTCCAGGATTTGTTCTAAACAGCACGTAGTATCTTTGTGTAATTTCCATCTCGTTTTTTAAGCTCTTCGCTAAAGTCCAGATGGTGCATCCCTACATTAGTACTGACATGGCTACAGCTTGGAAGAATTCCCGTTATATTTTGTCTGAGAGATTAGATTTCCTTATGGTCGACAACCTTTAGATAGCAGTTCATGCCTTTCCTTAGTATATGTTGACATGGCTTTCAGTCGAAGAGATATTGCTACCGAGGTACGTGAAATGGTTTACTAATTTCAGAGGCTTGTCATTAGTGTAATGAGAAGCATTTACCATCGCTGATAGTTGTTTGTTCCAAGAATCAACCACCCAATGACTAAAAGTATATCTCTTTGTTGTCTTGCAATATTTTTTCGAAGTTCATGCCTCCTAGTAATACTTCCTTGGTAAGTAGTCGGTTAGATATTTGCGGAGTAAAGACCATGTGTATATTTATAGACTTCAATGATATCTCCACAGGCTCGACGATAATACACACTCGGTAACTTGATCCTCCTTAGTCTTCTCTTCATATGGAATGTTCATCAATTCAGGTATCAATTTAGTGGCTCTTTTTTGTATTCCTTCAATGAGTTTTCTATCCTTAATGAGTTTTGGGGAACCAAACAACATTACCGAATTTTGGGTGGGGTCTTATCAAAACAAAAAACACATTTTTCAACTTTTCACCATCCTAATATTCACATGATTCACAAATAGGGTGAGTTCCCGTTGAGTAATGGCTAAAGTGTTGGACTGCGGCTTCGTAATAAGCGAGTTCGAACTCCAGTCGTGCTATTACATTCACTTTTGGATTAAAGCCCTTTGGAAAGTTATGAACTCCCTAATTCCACTAGATATGGATTTAAATAGTATCACTGCTGTTATTTTTATAGGGCTGGCCTTGGTATTAAATAATCCACGAAAGCTGATATGCCATTAAACACTGAAACCTATCTACGTAACATTCCTAGTATTTTATTTGCTTTATTGAATATCATTATATTAATTGAACAGTGATTTGTAGCGTTGATGGTTTGTTGGTTGGGTTTAGGGCATATCAACCTTTGTAGGTTATTTAATGCTAAATACTTTTTATACACACACGCGCGCGCGCACGCGCACACACGCGTATATATATATATATATATATATATATATATATATATATATATATATATATATATATATATATATTATTTGTAAACGAATAGTTTGTGGGTAACATTCTAAACAAGGTAAATCTCATTTATTTGCACACGGTTAAATGGTTTCAAGTATTTCTATCTAACACTAATAATTTTAGTTTCAAGTCTTTTTAACAATTATAGTTCACAATTATATACAATGCAAAAATGTATCTTCATAATAATTTTAAACACTCCATACTTAGTTGTATTGTAAATGTTGACAGTCAATGTATTAATGCCCACAATCATTTTAAACATTATCTCAAGTAAATCTATTTTACCTAATAGGTACTACGATTGGACATCAAAGTGGACCAAAGAGTAATAGTGACAAAGAGGTGACTTTACATTTCTCAAAGTTATAGATCAGGAGCCTCACCACCAGATGCAGTTTAGTTTTAAATGAAAGGCACCCAAACAAAATTAGATAAAGAATTTGATTCGAAGTATCAAAATGCTTTGATATCATCAATGGATGGTGACAGACGAGGTCAGATCGTTGTTTTTCACATGGCCAGCTATAAGTTGAATTTTTATGAATAAGTAGTGAAAAAAGACTTTGAACATTTGCAAAAGATGGAAGAACAAGTAATATTTTGTAGTGTGATGTGATGTCTCGATGATGCCGAGCACAAATATTATTGGAAACATCGGAAGTCAGGTGTGTTATATAATAATCTGGAAATGACTCTAATGACGTCGGAAGCGCAGAGTTAATCGAAACCGACATAAACACGGGTGCCACATACTGGGGTGGATAACTCACTCTCAGATCAGCTGTGTAAGTGTCAATAAGGATGCCATTACGTGAAAGAAAGAAATTAAAAGATACCAGACAAAATATGTTTGACTCGGAGTAGCAGCTGAGATTTCCTGTCAGTCTTGAGTTCCAAACTCAATGTGTATCGGAAGGAACCTTTTTTATGTGATTTATTGCTTCTCTCTCTAAAAAAAAGGAGGCTTCAACATTTTAAATGTTTTTCTTCACTGTTTTTATTGAATAAACAAAAGTAGTGACCGTTTACCACACATTTTCTATACATTCACGTGTCATAGTTACTGTTTCATCTTGGTTATATAGTTTTAGCCTATATTAAAATCAAATGCACACACATATGAGATTATTCTTTTATCATGAACCCTCATGAATACACACACACACACACACACATATATATATATATATATATATATATATAAATATATATATATATATATATAGGTAATATTCGGTCAGGTTTAAACCAGAGTTTGGAGTAATTCCCTCAGGACAAGAAAATCATTCAAGAGCTGAACATTTAAATTTTCCTGGTAGAGAGCTCAATGTAATTTATTACAGAGCAATATTTCTTTAAGAAAAAAAAACAAAGACCGGTTAATTCAGGATTACAAATTTATTTCCATCCCGTATTTTCAGTTATATATATATATATATATATATATATATATATATATATATATATATATATGATTATTGCTAAAACGAAAAACTGACAATCACCAAGTCATTTTAATGCTTTTCTTAAAAAGAATTGGTAGGGGGATAAACAATATAATCCTTAACAATTTCGAAAGTATAAAGGATGACGAGAGGAAAAGCATTATTCAAATTGTGCACCCCTAAAAAACAAAAACAAAAACAAAAACCCCAAACAAAACCAAAACCATATCCCCTTCTTTGATGGATAAGATATATTTTCTTTTTACTCAAAATGCATTTAAAATCTGAAAATATTTAAAATTTTATATCCATTCAGTCTAGTTTGTTGAACCTCAACTAGATGTCAAACCGTATCTAATCGTTTATCAGGCGAACTTTAAAGATTTAATTCTTAAGATTAAAATATTAAAAAAAAAATATGTTGAGCCAGGAGTAATAAATTTAACGTGGAGCTTCTCCAAGACAATCATTACTTTCAATATTTTCTTTAGCTTCTATAAACACACAATAAAATCCCCCCTAAATCCGAACACCCCCACAAACGAACAAAAAGCAAAAATAAAATAAACGAAACAAACAAACAATAAACCTCTTATCTACACGGTTTCATATTCATTTCCACAAAAAAGGGAATACGTTTGTGTTGAGACGAGCGTTAATTTTGTTTTATTTTTTTCAGCGTTCCGATTTTAATCAGTACACAATTCGATAGGTAGACATACCTATGAAGGATATACAAACAATAATCAGATTTCTTTAGAATAATTCTAGTACTGTAGTGTGTAAACTATATCTGGTGCTGAGACTCCAGCTCTAGAACATTGGTGTGTGTGAAGTTACCTCTTCATTGACATTACTCCAAGCTTACACTGTTAAGCTTTCATCTACAGGCCAAATAGAATTGTTCGAAAATTATTTCTATTAGATTAAAATATTTGAAACTATATAACTGTGGGCAAATTATTTGTATTTGATACGAATACTTGTAACCATATAATTATGTGCAAATTATTGGTATTAAGAATTGTTACGTGAACGTATAGTTGTTTACAATTGATCATTATCATTTGGGGATTGAAAGCATATAAATGTGGTGTTAGTGGAATATTTTCTTTAATGTTAATCGGGAAAGTTTTCGTGGCGTAATGGTTAACATGCGGGAATGTGACATCGTAGTAAGCGAGTTCGAGCTCAACTCGCTCTATTGCATTCACTTTCGAACTAATACCCTTAGAAATAGGTATGAAACTCTTCATTTCCCCAGCTGTGGTTTTAACAGTCCAACTGCAGTTCGTCTTGAAGGATAGTTTTGGCATTAAGTAACCCACGATGATTTATATGCTATTGCATAAAGAAACGTATAATTCTAATCGTCTGATTCAGTCTTATACCATACAGTTAGTGACGGTTTTGTTTGCAGTTTAAAAATGCCTGATTTTACTTATATTGTAATTTTGTCTATTGATATCGAGCAGATTTTTTTTTTACTTTAACTAGCAAAACAATCATAAAAATCTATCAATCTATCTATCTGTGACGACCAGCGAATCACTTGGGTTCTCATTGTAACAGCAGTCCATGATGATATTGATACTTATGTGTATCTACATTATTTCGAAAATTTAGAGGATTAAAAAAAGTTAAGCGCGAATACAGACCCCTGAAAATTATCATTCAATTACAAATTGGACTAGGATTTGTTTTATTTTCTAAGCCAGAGCATTTTAAGTGTTCGAATATAAATCTCTTATGATCTGGCAGTTTTCCTGGGTTACGGTTGTTGGGAGACTAAACAGAGTAGTCTCCCTTCTCACAGTGTCTGAGGAACCGTCCCACGTCACGAGTCCTTTTTGGTCACGTTACAAGGTGAACCGGGGAATCCGTCTCTTTCACGAATAGCTCTTGTGAAGAGCAGACGTAATAATTCGCTCCTCAGCAGTGAGCACATAGGACCTTCTTCCTTTATGTTCCAGAGCTGAGAAGAATAAGCGGTTCCTAACTTTTTGCCTTAGTGAATTTTTCTATTTATTTCTAGAACACATGTGACTCTTGTATTGCCTAGGAAGGAAACTGAGTTCCCTTGTTGTATAATGTACCGGTAAATGTCTTATTAAACTAATTGACTTGTTTTGTTTCCTACCAAATATTCTGTGGTAGGTTACTCGCTGTGAGATAACCATATACATAATAAGAAAAAGGGTGTTATTCACGAATTAACACCTCGTTAAAACTTATACGGTTATATATATATATATATATATATATATATATATATATATATATATATATAATCAGAATGTTTGTAATAGATCAGCATGATTTTTTCTTTCTATTCACATGTTATAAAAAAAATTCAAATTTACTTAACAAAAAAGTATTTTATTTTTTAAAATATTATTTTGTAGAGCTAATTTTAATTATAAAAGAAACACTAAAAAGGAAAAAAAAACAAACAAAACAAAAACAAAAACAAACAAAAAACACAAACCAAACCAAACCAAACAAAACAAAACAAAAAAAGACAAAAAAGAACAAAAAAAAAAAACAAGAAAAAAAAAAAAAGAAAAGAACACTAAGAGTATTCAAACCCTACAAAATGTTTATTTAATTGCAATTCGGACAGGGAATTTCTTCATTTTCAGCGCATTTTATATGTATTACTCTAATAAAAATCCTGCTATCTGTTGTTTTTACTGTGTTGCTATATATATATATATATATATATATATATATATATATATGCAAGCAATGATATTTTTAGTACTTCAGTGTCATTCTGTCTTCTAAGATATGATAAAAACGACAGAAGCATATTTGCTATAATTAAACCAGCATCGTATGACCGACAAGAGTAATTCAAAATAAATCTTAGAATTATTCATAGGCAAAATTCAAGTGTTTATGGAAGTACTACAACAGAGAATCACACACACACACACACACACACACACACACACACACACACACACACACACACACACACACACACACACAATCATTAAAGAAAATGAATAAAAATATTTTTGAAAAATGTGGTCAAATCTTCATCTGAGAAATAGCCACTTATATCAAATTTGTAGGGAACCACTAAGCATTATATATATATATATATATATATATATATATATATATATATATATATATATATATATATATATATATATATATATATACTTATATATATATAATTTTCTTCAATGTCCACCATCACATTACGAACGCCATTATAACACACACACACACACACACACACACACATATATATATATGATTTGTAAGCAAATAATTTGTTGGTAATTTTATTTTAAAATGAGATTGAGCTCATGCGTTCGTACACAGTTAAATGGTTTCAAGTGTTGCTATCTCAGCGGAATTAACCCTCCATGACCACCTTCTAGCATCTTTAAGGCAGGGTAGGGTACTTATTTTCCACAAGATGGGCATCAAGACAGTTCCTCACCCTCCCTGTAGTCCAGACCTTGCTCCCTGTGACTTTTGGTTATTCCCTAAGCTCAGAGGCTGTCGTTATGAGACAGTTGAGGAGATGAAAGCAGCTGTGACGACGGTCATTGACACGTTTACACATGATGACTTCCATGGGCCTTCCAGAAGTTTTTGGAACGGTACAACAAGTACATTGCAGCCAGAGGAGATTACTTCGAAGGGGACTTGAGTTTCATCTGTGTATTATCAATAAAAGTGCTCATACGAAAAAAGTCTGGAAACTTATTTAATGATCCTCGTATTATTTTA
Source organism: Sepioteuthis lessoniana (assembly GCA_963585895.1). Taxonomy (NCBI): domain Eukaryota; kingdom Metazoa; phylum Mollusca; class Cephalopoda; order Myopsida; family Loliginidae; genus Sepioteuthis; species Sepioteuthis lessoniana. The sequence goes on from CAUZXS010004251.1 coordinate 120,921, forward strand.
ATTACTAAATATCACATTATTATTACTAAATATTACAAAACAACCGCCTTTATTCAAATTGCAAAAATATCATCAATTAAGGAATTTTAATTATTTTATTTGGGGAGTGTCCGAAGCATTGTAGTTAACATACTGTAGTTAACATATTTCGTTGTTATTTTATTGTTTAATAGATTTAAAAAATTCTTATTTTATTAACATTTTTTTAATTGTGGCTTCTGATCATACTCAGAAGCCGAAGTTGTGACTTTTTTTCCTTCTCATTTTTAGGTATGGCAGAATAACGCAGATTTCTTCTGTGACTTTTGGTTCAGATAAGTTGTCAAACCACTAACCCGTGGGGTGGCCATTTTATTTTGAAAGATTCAACAGCTAAAAAGGAAATAATCTTGTTAGTCTTCATACAATGGTCTGTTGTTGTGTCATCTTAGTGTATGTATTTAAAGACAGATTTCAATTCTCGTTAGATTAGATTGTAATGAGATACTTAAATTCTTTTATTAAATATTGTAATCTAATTTATGGATTTTCTTTAAAAAAGAGCCAGAGTCATCACTGATGTATATATATATATATATATATATATATTTACAGACAAAGTATCGCTATTTGTAAAATAAATGTTAATTAAAACGACTTAATTGATTACAATGTTTATTTGTTTATCTAAATGCTCACTTGATAAATCGATTAAAAATAAACTGATTTAAAATTAATATTTTAATCTATCATAGCCACAACGTCATCTATATCATCAGCGAACAGAATTTTTCACCACAACTGGAAACGAACTCTGGTATCAACTTAAGATAACATTGCCAAATTCTTCACAGTGTAATTTTCTGTTACTAACTTAGACTATTTTCGAAACAAATTAATTCTGCAATCTGTCTCGAAAATATTTCCTAACTGTTGTGTATTTTCTAACTACTATGTATTTGCAAGTTTCTCTTAGCTGTATAATGATTTATTTCATTATAACATATAATTAGAGTGAAGCTTCCTGTCCAAGGTTGGACACATGCGAAGCCAGCAAATACGCGACCCTTTTTTACTATAAAATCAACAGTCACTGATAGCTAGAAGTCATTCGACGGTTGACTGCGGCCTTAGGCGAAAGGAATTCGTTGCTTTTCACTGGTTCTTGCAACTCGACCAGTGGACACGTAGCAATACACCCTTTACACAAGCTTTCTCTTTCCCAATCTTTTTCGGGACTAAACCGAGAAAGTCTTTTCCAATTAAGGACCTTCTGCGGGTCTTATTTCATCAACATTGCAACTAGTCAGATGTAACAGATATCCGGATCCAAGACCCAGTCTACGAGCAGACGACATCGTTCAGACTACCGTCGACTCTTCGAAGCCAACATCGACCACAACTCCAGTTAACTACCGACTCAACAACCGGGACATCGATCATCCTGCTTCTGAGACCCGACACGCCCGACTCTCCGACCGTATACAGATACCTGGCCACATAGATACAATTAAAACCTGCCCAGAGCATCAAGTCTTGTTCTGGATTCTCTAAACTCGCTGTCGCCAAGGACTATTAGACAGCTGAGTCTACCTTTTCGACAAAGCGTGGACTGTATTTAACTACATGGACTTTCGACACTGCAGGGACTTTATACCAAAGCATAGAGTGTATTTAACGGCTGGGTATCTGCTCACCAAATTCTTCGTGTTCGATTCGTTAAATAAAAAACTCGGCATTTCAAACTTAACTCTTTTGCCTATGTAATCCTTGCATAGTTTGTATTACATCATTTTCTTTATAAAAGTGTGCAGGATTAACGTATTTATCGGCCCTGCAACAAATCTATCTATGAAAAAAATCAATAAGCTTTACTTTCTCTTGTTACAGAGAAGTTTGTTTTCTTTTTTGTGGGGCGGTATTTTGCTTTGATTACTACTTAAATTTACTTACTTAATTTATCCGCTTGATACACGATTAAAATAACCAAACGTTGTATTCGTTCATTTATTTCTTATTTACATTTATTGATATAATCTAAATTTCTAATTTTCAATGTGAATCTTTAATTAAAAAATATATCATCCTGGAGTTGTTTTCAAATATAAAAAAATCAATTAATGAAAATGTATTTATTCATTGAATTATTCGATCATTCATTTAGATTTGGCAATATAAGCATTACTTCATTGAATGAAATTGATTAGTAAAAATATCTATTGTTAAGACATTTTTTCAGTATCTACAAAAAAAAAAAAAAAAAAATAGAAATAAAAAAATACGAGTAAAGTTTCCAATTTCCTAATAAAATCATATTAACTTAAGCGAGTGAGTATTATTTATTTAAATAAATTATTTCAGTTTTATATTTTCCGAAAACTCAGCTTTTATTGGTAACTTTTTTCAGTCAGGTAATTAAATGACTTTGGTTGAATTGTTTTGTTTGTTTTTTTTTTTGTATGAGTATTGGCCAAGTGGGTAGAGTGTTCGCCATAGGTCCGGGAGACCTGGGTTCAATCTTAGGTTGGGTCATACCAAAGACTCAAAAAAGGTACTTGATGCCTCCTTGCTTAACACTCAGCATTATAAGGTACGGATCAAGGGTAAAGTGGAGCAATACAGGGAAAGGAGTAGCACCCTCTCCTACACTTCCGTGTAGAAGGTATTGAAAAGGGAGCCCTTAGGTTTACTTACTTATTTATAGTAATTAAGCGATTAGTTATAACTCCCTTTCTCATTTGTTTTGTAATTTACGGGGAAAAGTATATATTGTTAAAACAATCCTTTTTATTTGTAAGTGTTTTACTTATTAAAATAAAAAGGATTATTTTCTGTTTATTTTTTAAAAACATTTTTAATGTGAATTTAGCGTAAAAAAGACGCTAGGATTCAGAGTGGGAAAAAAAGTTGAGAGTAATTTGAATAAAAGCAGACGATAACAATGGGAGAAGGAGCTGAAAAGAAAAAATACAATCGCAAAAAGTCTCCAAGAGTTGAGTAGCAAATAAGTATCTCCGAAAGTGAATAGGAAAAATATATTTGGGTAAAAAAGAAAAAAGACTATTATTTTTGGAAGAAAGACATTTATTTCTGAAAAATAATTGAAAGTTTAGATTTTTTTAATACAAAAAAATGTGTTATCATTCAAATCCGTGTCATTGTATCTTATTGGTTATGTGTAAAGCTATTTTTTTTTAGATGTTCTCCTTTGTACACATACACTCGTGAATTTCACTTTTTTTCTGAAACATCAAATTTAAGATTTTCTTTTTTACTTTGGATACAAGTAATTAGGAAACACTAACGATATTGTTTTGAGTGGTGAGATAGTTTCCAGAATCTGACATTTTTTTTCACTTCTTTAAAAAATTAAAACATGGTTTAATGCAATTTATTATAATGGAGATTATGTGTCTGTCGCAATGATGTCCGAACCGACGTCACATTTCTAAACTATTTGATTCAGACCTTTCAGCTAATCTTGTTAAGTTCTTCCGCCCAGCATCTGTGCAGCTCGTCGTTGACCCAACTTTGGATTCATCTCCCCTGCTTCACAGCATCCCATGGTGCATCCCACGGTTTCCATAGTTATATAATTGTGTGGCTCGCAAAACATTCTCCTTCCTCAGAGATTTATCTTATGACAAGCCGGAGCAGGATATCTGAATGGTTATGGAGGCGTGAAAAAAAACCTTATTTTTAAAAGTTTAACCGGGCCATTGGCATAATGGTTAGAGTGTCTGCCAATGGTCCAGGAGACCTGGGTTCAATCCTATGCCAAGTCTTACTAAAGAATCAAAAATGGTTCTTGATTCCTCCTTACTTAACCCACATAATTATAAGGTTTGGATGAAGGGTAAGTGGGAGCAATCCATGGAAAGGAGTTGCGCCCTTTCCTACACCTTGGTGTAGTAGCTATGGAAAAAGGAGCCTTCGGGTCGCCCTCAATTACGGTCAGCCAGCTTACTTTAAGTTTAAAGTCCAAATATCCCGTCGTAGCTTGATCTCTTACATGTATTATCTTATTCCATCATTACGCATTGCCAAGATTATTCTGGAAAAGTGTTTTGGAGTTTTCTGGTGCGAATGAAATATTTTTATTCTGGTAGAATTTTTAAAATTTATTTCGAGATACTTTCAGGCTTTTTGGTATCTTTATTCTCTTTTTTCAAAACCAGACTCATGTAAAGCTATTTACAAAGTTTGAATTTTAATAATTTTAACTTTTTAGGAGTCTGCACAAACTTTTTTTAAAATTTAAATTTTGACTATTGAGATGAATTCAAAATCTCCCATAAACTTCACTAAACTGTTAAAAAATTTCACTGTTCAGACTTAGGGGGGATTTACTAATTATCAAATTTCTAGGTTCTTAAAGACTTCGATAGTAAGGTAAAGATTTTTTAAACAAATATACGCACATAAAACTCGAAGAAAAAAAAAAGACAACATTGACTCTAATTCAAACTGTTCACTCAAACCGCATCATCCTACATGCGAGTAAACAAGGGTCGCGTTCTGTTGAGGTTGGAGCTCTGGCCTTACTGTTTGAAACATCAGCTACAGAGCCAATTTATTTAGATGCAAAACCATTGTTAACATTGTGACATTTAATGTTAGAATTTTAAATACAAAAAACTAACTACTCGGACTTATAATATCTACAGCCGAGCACAATATAGACATTATATACGTGTTAGAACATGGATATTACCATAGTGAACTAGACTTGAAATACCATGATATCGGTAATGTTTCGGCATTTGCATGGAAAAACTCCGTCAATGCTGACGTAAGAGGTGTAGCGATGCTTCTCAGTCACTGTGCCTTAAAATCTCTAAATAGCATAGAGAAAACCCAACCAAGAGTTAGGTGTGGTACATTTACTGACAACCCTTACACAACAATCGTCCCTTGTAACAGTTCCACGAACGCCAGTGATAAAACGAATATCACCACTTTCTATGATGGGTTATCTTCCCTTGCTCGACACATTCTCAAACATAACGTACTAATTATTAGTGGAGACATGAATGCACAAATAGGTAAATGTGAAAAGGACAAATTTGGCTTACACGACCAGCTAAATAAAATAGGGGAATATCAAACAGATTTTTCATTCGAGAACAGTCTTTTATTTCTAAACACTAAATTAAATAAAAGGGGAAGGGAAATCTATGGACCTACACCGACACAAATAACACAGCTAGCACAGCTAGATTATATATCCATAAACAAGAAGTGGATTAATAGCACCCTGAACTTTGAGGTATATGCCTCTTTTGAAGGAGTATCTTCCGATCACAGAATCGTCACGGGAAAGATACGCTTGAGTCTATATAGAAATAAGAAACAAACTGTCAAAACCACGTGTTATGACTGGTCCTCACTTACCAATAAAGATATAACCAATAAATATACGGTAATTGTGAGAAACAAATTCGACTTTCTTCTCGAGATATATGAAAACTTCGTCACTGTCTACAAGGGAGCAGAATCAGAGTTCGTGCCAACCAAACCAAGAATCAAATGCAGAGTTCCATGGGAGTCTCTAATTGTTAGGAAAAATCGAGATAACTTTTTAAAAAGTATTTCTATTCAATAAAAGAAACCCAACAAATGCTAATGCGCAGAAATTTTGGAAAGCCCAGAAAGAACTAACACATACCAAAAAGAACAATAAGAATACATTCAAGGTCAAATTGATAAATTTAGAAATTCAGTTGAAGATAGACAATCCCGATTAGCATGGCAGACAGTAAAGGAAGTGAGCAGGAGGAAGATCTCGTCGAGGGCAAAACTAAAAGCTGCATGCCAAGAAGAAAGACTTCAGCAGAGGAAAGAACATTTCAAGACTCTGCTTGAAAACCCTCCAGAAATCACTGACAACCCTAGTCGAAGAAATCATTAATGATCAACCAGACGTCCAACTAGGAGAGTTTGCGGAGAAAGAACTTGATGCAGTATTAAAAGAAATTAAAAGCAGAAAAGCTACAGGCCTTGACAAAATTCTTCCTGGAGTTTAAAAGACAAGAAAATTTGTCAACATACTTTTCTGATTGCTTAGCCCGTGTATAAATTGTTTATACACAATAGAGAAATGGAAGAAAGGCAGCATCTTTTCCTTCCCCAAGAAAGCGACTTCGGAATCGCAAAGAATTGCAGAAGCATAACTATAACAGCTATAGTTTTTAAGGTTTATAATACCCCAAGGTTATCAATCGTATCTGACCTGAAATCGGGAATATTCAAAGAAAAAATCAGAACGGCTTTCAAAGGAATCGCTTCACAGCCTTACAGACTATGACAATCCGTGGAACTATCGAAGGATACGAATAAAGAATCTCAGGGTAACACAACTGTTTATGGATTTATCTAAAGCATTCCATTTCATACACAGAGGAAAGATGGAGCAAATACAATAAGCATAAGGTCTTCCCTAAGAAACTGTTACAGCAATAATGCTCTACAAAAACATGAAAGCAATAGTTGGTTCACCTGGTGGAGACACAGACTTCTTCAATAAAGTCGCTAGAGTCTTGCAAGAAAATACATTTGCAACATATTTGTTTATACTTTGCCTCGACTACATACTTCGAACTTCAGTAGATCTAATAAAAGAAAATGGTTTCATATTAAAAAATAACAAAGAAGCAGACAATGTCCCGCAGAAATTATGACAGATGCAGACTCCAGAGACGACCAAGCGTTTCTCGCAAATGCACCAACCAAGCAGAATCTTTACTACAGAGCCTAGAGCAAGCGGCAGGAGGCATTAGCCTTTATGTAAATGCCAATAAAACAGAATGCGTATGTTTTAAATAAAAAGGAACTATCTCTACTGAAACTGGGAAGCCTCTAAAATAAGTTGAAGACCAGTTCACATACCTTGGCAGCAACATCTCATCTACTAAAAGTGATGTCAACATACGTCTTGAGAAAGGGGTGGAATGATATCGTCAGGTTGTCGAACATATGGAAGTGTGATTTCTCTGATCAAATAAAACGTCATTTCTTTCTAGCAGTAGTTGTGTCTATACAACTATGTGGATGCAACACATGGACGATAACAAAATTCGTAAAGAAAAAGCTTGATCGGAATTTTACAAGAATGCTGCGCGCTGTCTTGGACAAATCCTGGGAGCAACACTCTACAAAACAGTAGCTGTACGATCACTAACCTCTTATCTCATAAACCATTTAAGTAAGACGAACAAGATGTGCGGGACACTGCTGGAGAAACAAGGACGGATTCATAAGTAACGTTCATCTATGGAACTCTACACATGGACGTGCAAGTGTTGGCCTATCAGCAAGAACTTATTTACTTCAGCCCTGTGCGGACGCAGGGTTTCGTTTGAAAGACCTGCCGGGAGCGATGGATGATAGGGACGGATGGGTTGAAAGAGTCTGGGGGATCCGTGCTTCCAGTGTAACTTCATGATGATGAAATCTTAATCATTAATAAAATTGTTTATCATTAATGCTGTTAGCCTTATCTACATACTAATAAAATGTAATTGTACTTATATATACAATTAAACAATTGTTTAAAGTGTGAACGGGAAAGTTAATTTTCATATTTGACCCAGTCGGCTGGGGCTACAGAATACATCGGCTGCATCTCTGCAGAGCGGTAAAACTCCCCCAATGAGTGTCCTCGATATGACACTAAACAATCTGATGGTGAGGCTTCAGTAATGCTAGAGTTTTGGTGAATGCGGAATATCCCTTTATTGCCATTGCTCTCAGGTCTGATAGGGTCCTATTTATGGATCAAATATAACAGTTTGACATTTAAACTGTGCACATAGGCTAAACTGAATTGTTTGAAAAAGATGAAGTTGAATAGTTTTTACTTTGAACTGTGATAAACAAATGACTGATGTTGAATTGAATTGTTTGTGATACATAGCAATATTTGGAACCACTTAACTTTAACTTGCTAAACTGAATTATTTGAAATAGAACTGTTGACGGGAAGAGTAAGCATCCAAGATCTTACATTCTTTGATTATAACCTCTTCATCCTCCTCCTCCTCCGCTGTTTCAAATTTTTTCGATGCTTTCTTATTTAGTTTCTATTCTAATCTAATATTTTACTGCATTAAAACTTGAATAGTTGCACTCGGTGGTTGCGTATTTTTTAACTAGCATATATAATATTTTGAACAGAAAAACGTACGGATATTAAAGAGAGGTTATTTTAGTGATTATATATCCTACGCACACAGTGATGTCATCCAGAAAGGTTTTTCAGTGCTCGCTTAATGAAAAACTGTACTTACAGAAGTAATATGTTCGACGATACCTAATTTACACATTGATATTTGCTTGTGCATATGTGCGCGCATGTGTCCATACTTCCGTAAACATACAAATTAGAAACACGTAAAGATTTTAAGCAAAAACAATCATACAAAATTTGAACTAAGTTTATTTTAATTTGCAAGAGAGTCAAAATTCATTCTCATGGTTTCTTTAGTCACAAAAGGTTTTGTTTTGTTTTGTTTCTTTGTTTAATGACATATCAACCTTCGTGGGTTATTTAATACCAAAGCTATCCTTGTAGAAGAACAGTATTGGTAGTATATAACCCATAGCTGGTCAGGGGAAAAGGGTGTTCATACCTTTACTAAGGATATTAGTCCAAAAATGAACGTAATGGCACATTCACAAAAGTGTTTGACACACTAGAATAGATATGACGCAAAACCCAAATTTTGGTGCAGTATTTCATTAATGTATTCATTAAATCGCTTCCTCAGATTTGGAAATAACAGTGTAAAAACTGAATTGTCTACTACGTTGTCATAGTAAGGTATCTAGGAACGCCAATCATTTCGGATATTTAAAAATATGTAAACGAGAAACGTTGGAAGTTATGCTCGTTACCCTTACTTAACCAATGAAATTAGAAGAATTTTTCATGGATATGTTTTTTCTTGTTTAATGGCAAAACAACCTTCGTGAGTTATTTAATACCAAGACCATTCCTGTTGAAGTACAGTAGTGGTACTATTTAACTGATTGCTGGGATGGTTACTTGGATGGTTTATGAGACGAAGAGGTTCATACCTTTCCCAAGTGTTTAAGTCCGGAAGTGAACGTTATAGGGTGACTGGAGTTCGAACTCGCTTACTAGTATGTCACAGTCCAACACTGTAGACCCTATACAACGAAGATTCCTTCAGATATGTTGTGGAGATTAATAAATTATAAAGTTTAGATAAATGAAATACAAAATAACATAAAAATGTCCCATAATTCCACTTCCGCTGAAAGTTCAACTTCAGCGCCTAAAGAAGAACTTTGTCTCTTTCAGTGTCTTGTCATCTCACTGCATTTCGTAGTCATGCTGCACCATTATTATCATCACAAATTTGTGCTTCCGCTATCTGTCTCTATCGCCCACAGCTCTGGGTAAGTTCTCTGGGCGGAATCCAGTGTCCGCACAGAGCTGATGTAAGTAAGTCTTTGCCAGTCAGCCAATACTGGTACGTCCATATGTAGGAGTCCATAAGAGAACGTCGTTTACTTCTCAGTGTCCTGAATGTCTTGTTCGTCTTACTTAAATGGTTTGTGAGATGGGAGGTAAGTGACCGTACAGCTTGCATCTAACACCCTGTTTCTCAATTGTATTCGACCAGATGTCGAAAAAATTCTTTTGAAAAATCAGAATGGCTTTCGAGGAAATCGATCCACATCATCACAGATTCTGACAATCCGTTGAAGGTGTACATGAAAAAATCTTGAGGCACACTATTGATCGTAGGCATCTAATTCCATACACAGAGAAAAGATGGAGCAAATACTAGTAGCATAAAATCTTTCCAAAGAAACAATTACCGTGATGATGATACTTTACAAAAACTCGAAAGCAATAATTCTATATAACTTTTATAAGTATTATTAAAATATTCTTAAAACCTTCCCCAAAGAAGCCCATAATGTTGCTTGGAGAATTATCGTAGACAATTTAGTTTTTCCAGTAATAAAAGAAGAACAAGGTAATTCCTTAACTCAAGCTTTTGCCATTGTTACTTAAGGTCTAGTTATGGTGAAGATTCTTTTAGTATGTATAATGAACTGTTAAACTATCTTTGACTTTGCCACAGTTATTTGCATAAATTAACTTTTCCCCCAAATTCATGATCTGATGAAGCTCGTAAATGAGTGAAACTTATATTGAATAAATGAATAAATCGATAAATACTTTATCAAATTTTGGCTTCCATGTCGTACAGGGTGATACAGAAATACCTCCCACATTTTAAACTGTCACCTGTAAGTGAAATTTGGCAAATAGTAATTGTCGCTCTATCTAGCTAATGTCTTAACATGTTTTTAACATACGATCAGTTACGATCACGGCTTGGATCGGTGCTCACCATGCATTTGCTGTTTTTTTAAGATTGGTGAATCTGTAATTGCTATGAATTTTCAACCCATAAATTTTCTATCTCGAACAGCATCATTCCAACGTAACGTAAAATGGGCATAACAAGCTCTCATTGTTGTAATTACAAATTCACCAGTCTTAAAAGAACGTTTCAACTGCAAACGCACTATGTGCACCAGTCCGAGTCAGGGTTATAACTGATTGTATATGGAAAAAATGAGTAGACATTAGCTAGATGGAGTTACCATTGTCATTCGCCTAAAGTTCATTTGCGTCCGAAAGGTGACAGTTTAAAATGTGAAAGATATTTCTGCCGTATTTTGTATTTTTTCCATATTGTTTTGTATAGGACGCACAAATTGAATTTTAATTTTTGACAATTTCAACATTGATTTGCAAATCAAGAAATCAGAAGTTATTTGTTATACTGAGCCAAATAGTGTACATTCCATCATTCAATGAGGGCCGAATGAGAGACGAAATCAGGACCGGTAAATATGCTAAACCTTTGACGACAGTCAATATATTAGATTCAAAATGACTCAAACATACAAAAACAAAACAAAACAAAACAACAACAACAACAACAACAACAACAACAACAAAAATTTAACGGGGCAAATACAAAAACCTAAATAGATGAAATATTTTTTCAAAAAATTTTCAAAAGAAAAAAAAGAAGAAAGAAAAAAAGAGAACCCGTGTCTAAAATAGCTATAAATTTTATACAACATATTCATTTCTTCAAGCACACACATACACACCCACCCACACAAAAATAAAAGAGAAAAAAAGGGGAAACAATGAAAGAATGTACAACAGTACAAATACAAAATCGTAACTAACATGGATACAGACGTGGATCAAAACACCTGAAGACAGTTTTAGCTAAAGAAATTCCGCAAGGGGAATAATGTGGCTTCTTAAGGGAAATATTTTTGTTTGGATTGGTTTCTTTGTTTAATGGCATATTAGTTTTCGTGGGTTATTTAATGCCAACCACCCTTGTAGAAGAACAGCAGTGGTACCATTTGACCTTTTCCGAAATTTCGAACGCGCTTACTACGATATGGAAGTCTATTACGTTAGCCACCATTTTGAAGGAGAAAAAGTTGGTTTGTAATTTGATTGATTATAAAATTATCTTATACAGTCTCATTACTTAACTGCCCGATTTCGTATCTCCCATTGTGGGTGTTTAATCCAAGGATAATCCTTAGCTGATAAGTCTTGCAGATCATCTCTTATGTATGATAGTATCTCTTAAGATCCTATCAATGAATCAAATAGATCTGTTTAAAAATCATCAATATTAAATTGGAATACTTGAAACAATATAACTGTGTTATCATTATTTGAATTAAGAATTGTTACTTAAAGTTATAATTGCTTACATAGGATGTTTATTTTACTCTTTTAATAGTTTTTCACCCCAGCGTTATAGCTAATGGTTTCTTACAGGAGTCTGAGTGACATCGAGTCTTCTCAAGTCTTCAGGACTCTTCTCAGTATTTTGACCGATCTTAATAATGTTGCTGTCTGGATGGTCTCCATTTATCCTCTGGTTTCTTAGTCTTCTAGTCCCTTTACCAATCCTTTAGGTATTGTTCCAACTGATTACAATTTTATCATTTTCCATAGATTTTTAGTTCTCTAGCAAGGTCTAGATATTTATCTCTCTTTTTGCTTTCTTTTAATTTTACTCTGTGGTCTGCAGCTTCATTTTTCTTTTTTGTTGACAATCACTCGGTCTGGTCGTCTGGCCGAGATTATTATTATTATTATTATTATTATTATTATTATTATTATTATTATACTCTTTGTGAGTTTTTCACACCAGCGTTATCAGGTGGTTTCTCACTGGAGTCTGAGTGACAGTAAGCCTCCTCAGGTCACTAGGACGCTTCTGAGAATTCTAGTCGATCTTAACAATGTTGTGGTCTTGATGGCCTCCATTCTTTCTCTAATTTCCAATTCTTCCAGTCTTTTTCGAACTTTTGGGTGACCGTTCCAAATGAACTAATTCCAATTGGCGTCACCGCCCCCCCTCAAGTTATGCGTTTTTTTAGTTATCTTATAAGATCCAATTATATCTTTCTCTTTTCGCTTTCCTTCATTTTCACTCGGTCCGCCGAAACGGGAAAATACTTTAGATTATAAATTCTTTTTTTTTTTGTTAATTAAATCTATATCAGGTCTTCTGGCCGGGATTAGGTAATCCATTTGTATCTCAAAGTTGCAGAGAATTTTTATGCGTCTCATTCTGTTGGTCGGATTCTAGTTTGTGCATATATCATTTGTTAGTATAATCAAATTTTAATCTCTTGTACAATTCCCAGTGGATCACCTTCCCAACTAAGACTTCTACCTCTTTTGTAGTAATTTGATGCATTCACTTATTATGTAATCAACTGTCTCATCTCTGTTTCCACATAACCTACACTTGTGATTCTGTATTATTAATATTATTATTGTTGTTGTTGATGTTAATTACGAGAAACCATACAATTGTTTGAAATACTTGAAACAATATGATTATATACAAATTATTAATATTAGATAAAAGTTCTCGAAACCGTCTAACTGCATGCAAATTACTTATATTAAGAATATTTATATGAAGCCATTGTTTACAAAGAGTTCTTATCATCAGTTACTTGAAACCAAACAATTCCTTGGAATACTCGAAATCATATAATTTAGTATAGTATCAAATTGGAATATTGAGGCTATATAATTCAATGCAAGTTTTTTTGTTTTAAAAATAGTTGCTTGAAGCTATAATTGTTTACAAACGGTCATTATTAGTTACTTAAAACTGTATAATTGCTTGCAAAAAAGATTGATTTCGACTTTAAGTTACACAACAAAGATTGTCATGCCGTAAAATCAACCAACCTACACAAATATTATTGAGAATTCTGAGATAGTCATTGATTACACCTTGATGTTTCGTGGTTGGAAGAGTAATAGTAGTTTTCTCTTTTTTAGATTTTTTGTTTTTGTTTTTGTTTCTTTGTTTAACGGCATATCATCCCTTGTGTGTTATTCACTACCAAAGCTATTTTTATGGAAGGATAATAGTGATACTATTTAACTCATTACAGGGGAGATATATGGGTTGGTACCTTTCCCAAGGGTATTAGTCTAAAAGTGAATGTAATAATGCGACTGGAGATTGAACACTCTCATTGCGATGTCCCAGTCTAGCAAATTAGCCACTACGTCACAGGGATTCTTACCTCTTTTTTAGAAAGCGAATTCATTTCCTTGGTCGAACATTTCACTGTTACGTCAGTTTTTACCTATACAAACAAATATCCTTAACATCTTATGAGTCACTTTTGTTAGATATGGAACCCAACCATTATTGCCTGCTATTAAAATGGTGCTGAATGCAACGCGAACATTTATGGACTTGTTTCCCTATTCTGCGTTCTGTTCTGGTATTCACGTCACTTCCGGCAGTGTCAAATTTTAGACTTCCTGTTGAACGTGACTAATGAGAATTGTTTTCCTCGTTTCTAAAAACGAATCTTGTCAAAGGAAAATCATTTCCCGATTAACTGCCAATGACGGAATGCTTATTTTACCAAGTTTTTTGTACTGGAAGTCCTGGGGAAAAAAATTAGAAAAATAGAACGATGGAGAGAAGAAAGAAAGAAAAAAAGAGAAAAAGAACAATGTGAAGAAAATAATAATACAGATGAAGAAAGAAAGAAAGAAAGAAAACAGGTAGAGCAAAAATAAATGACATGACGAAAAGTAATTAAAAAAGACGACAGAAGAAATGGAAAAACAATAGCAAGAGAGAAAATAAACGTCTATGTCTCTTGGTTTGGTATATCAGCCTTTGCAGAAGAACAGCAGTGATACTATTTAACCGATAACAGGGGGAACATGGGAGTTCATACCTGTTCCAAGGGTATTAGCCTGAAAGTGAACTTGCTTATTTTGAGGTCACAGTTCAGCCATTACACTGCGAGGACTCTCTTATTAGCCTCTTAGAAAGATCACATACACATCGATCATCACCAGGGCGTGCCGACAGCACGGATTCCCTTGACTCTAGGGAAGTCATCAAGACGGCATCCAGAGATCGCTCAAAACTGCTTAATGCAGGGTTTTGCTGATCGGTCAACACTGATATGTCCTGTTCAGAAGTCCATTGGATTACGTCCCTCATGATTTTGCCCTTAATCCTTCTGCATTGCCCAGCATGTCCTGCTCGGCTAGGATGGGGAGGCTAGGTACAAAGTCGTACTGCTGGCATTGTGTAGGATTCAGCTTACACACACACACACACACACACACATATATATATATATATATATATATATATATATACAAAACCCTCCAAATGAGTAGGATGCGACACAAAGCCAATTTTTAACCAAATTTTAACAGATTTGAATACGGAGTTTTCGTTCTTTATCGGCAGCCTTTTATCAAGGTTAAAGAGCTCCGTCTGACCTATTATTTACCCATGGTTAGAGGGAGAATAATTGGATTCATACCTTTCTCAATGATATTTGCGCTATATGAAATACAATATATACATATATATATATATATTTATGTATATACGTAGTGTTTCTGAAGTGTGACAGGATTGGTGTCACAAACTATTCATTTCAAATTCAAACAAGAAACTACATGTTGTCCCTTTTAAAGTGATCTCTCTCGAGTTTTATGCACTTTCTACTCCTTCTCTACCACGTTTTTACACACTACTGGAAGGATTCTTCTGGGATGTCTCTCAGCTCCGTCCTGACGGATCTTTTGATGGCCTACACATCTTCAAACCACATCCCCTTAATGATCTATCTATCTATCTATCTATCTATCTATCTATCTATCTATCTATCTATCTATCTATCTATCTATCTATCTATCTATGTAACGGTAACTTAGTAAAAACAGTGCATCATAGCGTTATTTTTATGAGAGCTGTTTACAAAAAATGTTTTAACTGAGAGAATAAAGCAGTTACTCGTCTAATTCGCTGCTGAATGATAATATTTGATTACTATGTTTGCACTGAATATTATGTTTTTTCTTTTTTTTTTTTAGATGATCCACATTCTTGTTTTTTTTATGGAGATAGCTATAAAATTCCAATAAGAATCCTTCATCCCTTTCTAAATAGAAACATCATTATCATTATGAAGTGCTTTTTATATCGTGAATTCAACGGGTTTGTGGGTCGTCTAGTGTTTATATAAACATGCCTTCACAAGTTTACTCCATATTTAAAAAAAAGTAGTTTCTTATTTAGAGAAATTATGCTTTTAAAATATCCTACTACTATTTACTCACGTATGATTTATTTTTAATACCGTACGTTTGAATAAAAACATGGACTGTTGTGATTTTCCATGATAAAAGATGGATCGTACCCAGTGTATTGTATTCAACTTAAAAAATAAGTTTGTAAATATTTTCGTACAACGTTAAAACCTGTAAAGAACCCGCTGAATAGAGTGAAATCGATACGGACGCAATGCACAAAGGCAGAATCTTTATTGATGTGAACTTCAAGGGAAGTATCCTTATAATCCTTTTATCTGGAGGAAGCAGACGACATCTTTTCAATTCGTTCTTCACAGAAGAGTAGAGAAGAGATCGAAATCAGCTTAAAAAGTGAATTAAGCCTAATCAGATTAATTAATTCTCAGACATACATTAACTTCCATAAATTACCTCTCACGCGGAGTAAATAGAATAACCATGTATTTATACATTTTTAGTTTGTTTATTAGAACTTTATATTAAAGCATTTATGTCTTATTCAAACCACGTATAAAAGTACGGAAAATTTTAAACAAACACACACACACACACACACACACACACACACACACACACACACACACACACACACACACACACACACACACACACACACACGAAAGTACTTACCAAGTGTGATCAAAAAGTATCGAGACTGAAAAAGTGTGAAGCCAGTCTCAGTAGTTGTTTTTTTTAACTAACTTCTTTTGGTGAAACACAGAAATGTGCAATCTACAATCACCTGACTTTGCTCGATGTGATTTTTCTTGTTTTCTAAACTGAAAATTCATCTCAACAGTAACATTTGAGGACTTGGAAGACATTAAAAGAAATACAATGACAAAGCATCGAATTATATCAAAAGAGAAATTTCCGAGGTGCTGTGATCAATGGAAAACACTCGGGAATGTGTTGAATTCTGAGGAGAGTATTGAAAAATGATATTTTATTCATAGTTCATTTCTGTCTTGGTTAATACAGCTTCAGTCTCGATACTTTTTGAACATAACTTGTTTTTATCCATTTGTTTTTCTTCTCTTTGGAGGAAATATAAATTTTGTATTCTTTGAAATAGCATTTTATGAGCATATTTTATATCTTAGAAATTTTTAAATGACCCTAGGTCTTCTACAAGTACAGATACTACACTCTGATTCAGTTCAGAGGGAGCGGCACTGACATCGAAAGAAGTGCTGATGCAAACGTAAATAATTTCCAATCTTTTTCTCTCGTCATATATATATATATATATATATATATATATATATATATATATATATATATATATATATATATATATATATATATATATTACACCATACGTAACAGTATGAAACGAGATAAGATGTTTTTGAATTAAGAAATAAGAAAGAAAAACATGTCTATTTTACCAATCTCCTAATGGATTTAACTTCTAACCGATTTGGGAAAAATTGGGTACAAACATCGAACTTAGGGAGTGATACACGAGACATGCATATACGCGTATGTATTTACCCAAGATCTTAGTACCGTGTAGAAAGTGACACAAGGCCGATTTTCAATGGAATAGTACTGGTTTGAATTCAGTCTTCTTTCTCTTACATCAGTTACTTTTCGCCGGCTAAAGAGTCTTGTCAGCCCTACTATTTACTCATGGCTTGTGAGAAAGAGGAAGTGATGGATTCATACCTTTCCAGAATTCGAACTTGGCTTTTCAGGTCAGTTTCCTCGACGATAACCGTTACGCCACGGACCACCATATTCATATACGTGTATACATGCAAGAGTTCTTCGCCGTGGATAAAATGTAAGAAATTTATTTTATTCGACTATTATTTCTTTGTAGTGAGTTCGATTCTCAGTGAATACTTCACACACCCGTAGATAAACAGTGAAATCATTTAACCTGTTAACATAAGAGGGTATATTACAATCGGGCTCTTAAAAGGTTCGTTTTTTTTTATTAGAAAAGTTTTATTGAATCTTTTTTTTTTTTTTTTACAAATGTTTAAAACATTTGAGAAGCAATGTATCAATGTATTGAACTATAAGATGAATATATGAATTAGTATGTACATTTAATGGGTCAAGGTCATTTCTTTCTTGAAGAGACAAAAACTTTTCATGAGTCAAAGTCATTTCTTTCTTGAAGTAGACGAAAACTTTTCCGTGCTCCCATTTATTACGAGCAAAATACGGGACTAAAAAAAATCCCCCCAAACCAAAAACTAAAACAAACAGCTCAGTCATCTGGAACTGTAGAATATACTGACTGCATCTCTGCATAGGGGTAAGACCCTCCCCGCTCCAACGAGAGCCCTGGATAAGCCCCAAAATATATACCTGTGTCCCCAGGTGTCTAAAATTCAACGCCATAATTCTTTGAATCTAACACTCTCTTTCAATTCTCGCGTAACCGTTCATAGCCAAATAACAAATCCTCATTCGACTTCCACATTGTTGCTTCTTGTGAGATTCTCAAGTCTGGATATTGAACCCTGGGTCGCCACCAACTGATTAATCTTATGCAAATATTAGCTCTATATGTTGAGTTGCCATGGGTCTTTGTTCGAAGGCTATTACATAATATCAATCTTTGTCCCATCTTATTTTTCTTGCTTTTTGTTTCAACTCTCTGATCGCTATTCTTAGACAGTTAAATAAACTGTTAAATCGTAGACTATTATATCTAATAATCCAGTTATACGAAGTCTGAATAGAAAGTATCAACTGATTTTTATGCTTTATTTTTCAGGTTGGAAACCTTAACTGAAAATCAGGAGATCAATGTTGACCTTGTATGAAAACATTCACCTCATGTTTGCCTCTTAGAATTAAAGAGTTCAAGATGATTACAAGTGTGTTTGGTTACATGTGTCATGAAAATGGGACACAAGATCAAACTGGGTCAAACGTCAGGAAAATGTAGCATAAATATTTCACAGGTAAAACCTTGATTACCTCCCTTGTTTGCCACCAGACTTCTACCAAGGACGGATTTGTGACGACACGATAGCATTGTAATCGTAGTAGAGCTTAATATAAAATAAAAAGATGCAAATACCTTATTCTCCTTAATAGAATGACCTAAACGCAAGATCTGTCTCATCCTTCTTGGATAGAGACGTTTGTCCCCAAAGTACCAAAGATGCATTGAAAAAATACTATAAAATATTTCACTGTATACACTGCCGTAAGCTTACTTTCAAGCACATTGGGATGTTAAATGATTTCACTCAACCAATAACTATGGAACTCTTTTCAAATATGTAAATCACAAACTTTCATACTTCAAAGAAATTTCAAACACGAATAACCTTTCTAAATGCACACATTCATTCATTATTTTTGCATGCATCGTATTTATTTATGCATTCTCTTTTCTATTTTGTTTTGCTTCGGCAATAAAAATTTTTGAGATGTAAGAATTGGTTTTATTCATTCTTAAGTGGAAACTACCTTTCTACCAACTATAATTTCTCAACTCAAACTAATAAAGATCAAGTTCTATTTCAGATAAAGGTTTTCTGGGGAATGATAGGGCACAAGGTATTTTTGGATGACTGGAGAAGATGAAATGCGTTCTGGAGAATCGTCCACTGCATGAGTTGCGAAAAAGAGTAAAAGAAGTGAGGAATATCGTAAGATTTGATCAAAATTTGACAGAATGATTGATGATGAATTAACATTGATCATCTGATTTTCAATTCGGTTTGCTCACCTGAAAAATAAAAATATAAGAATCAGTAACGTTATTTTCTAGATAAAAAAGATTCTATTATTTTCTACACATATTTATTGGAAAAATGAATATTCCTGAGGTACAACAGTCTCCTGATCTTAACCCTTGTGAGTATTTTCTGACGCTATGTTTGCCACAAATCAAAACCTAGCTTCTATGGGAAGTGTCGAGAATATGCAGCACGTCGAAACGAATCAGTTTCGTTTTTTTGTTTTTAATAGTATATCGACCTTCCTGTGTTATTTAATGCCCAAGTAATCCTCGTAGAGCAGTAGTGGTACTATAGCCGGGGGAATAAGGGGGTTCATACCTTTCCCAAGTGTATGAGTTCGAAAGTGAACGTAATAGCATGAGTGGAATTCGAACTCGCATATTATGATCTGGCAGTCCAGCTCTTTAGCCACAACCCCACGAGACGAATCAACTAGACAGTATTAGTCAAAGACTTTCAGCATCTTTTATCATCGGTGTGTAGCTTCCTAAGGGAACTATTTTGAAGGAGATAATGATTTTTTTTACCCCATAGACATACCTTGTATGCATTTACCCAACCCCTCCATTCGAACAGGATGTCACACAAAGTTAATTTAAAAAGTCTAACAGAGTTTTCCTTCTCTTAGACGAGTAACCATACCAAGGTTGAAGAGCCGAGTCTGCCTTACGATTTATTTTGGAGCGCTCGTGATGTAATATTATTGTCGTAGGAAATGGTCTCGATGATCCACGTTCGATTCCTGGACGAAGCTGTTTGCATTTGGCATAACGTTAATATCCTTAGCAAAGGAATGAATCCAATGACTCACCATTCAGCTATGGATAAATAGTAGGGCAGACTGTACTCTCTAACCTTGGTATGACAACCAGTCTAAGAAAAAGTAAACTTTGAAGTGAAACCTGGTAAACTCCGCTTAAAATATCTTACCTTGTGTCCCATCCTGCTCGAAGGGGGCGGAGTCCTAGTGTTGTGGCTAAAGAGCTGGATTGCACCCTTGAAGTAAGCGAGTCCAGTCACGCTATTATGTTTACTTTCGGATTAATATTCTTGGCAAAAGTATAAACCCCCTTATCCCACCAGCTATGGGTTAAATTGTATAACTTCGGTTCTTTTACGAAGATGGCTTTATCATTAAATAACCCAAGAAGGTTGGTTTGCCATTAAACAAAGAAACCAAACCAGACCATCCTGCTCGAGCAAACAAGTTGGGTAAATATATACATATCTATCCATTGCTTGAGGGAAAATTGTTGGATGCATACCTTTCTCAAGCGCATTAACCCAATGTGAAATGCAAATAGTCTCGTCCTGGATTTGAACTCGTGTCACCATGTCCATTTGCTACGGTTATAACTGTTATGCCTCGAGCATAGACCGATCTTGTAGTTCTCAGTCGACCATTATAACTTGGTGAGTGAGTTCGATCTTCAGCGAATGCTGAACACTCTTGTCCTTGAACCAAGCTAATATTAATAGGTATGACACATATTTGCCCATCAACAAACGGTACATTCAAGTATTTGTTACAATACTTGAGTAGAAGTGTTAACACATGTACGTCTTTATCATAATGTTCTTGTAACAGTCCCCATTTGTCATGACCTCCTTGTCTATTTGAAAATATCATTGCTAGTAGAGGTGCAATGTGTTAGCTATTATTTGCAAAAACATTTTGTTTTATCTCTTCGCCCACATACGATGATATGCACGCTAGAATGCTCATTGAAACAGAACCCGACAAATGGAAGCAGCAAGACTTCTTAATTCGTTGTTTCAATTCTGTGAAGAATATAGAAAAGAATATCAAAATCAAAGAGAAACAAGTTCTTATTTGCTAGAGAGTGAAAAAACATAAAAAATGTGTGTGTGTGTGTGTGTGTGTGTGTGTGTGTGTGTCTGAGATAGATAGATAGATTGATAGATAGAGATGCTAAAATCAAAGGTAAAAAAGATAAACAAAATGAGTGAGTGAAGGATAGAAAAACAAACTCAAAAGGTCCAAAAAAGAGAGATAAAAAAGAAAAAAAGAAAAAAAGAAGACGAGAGAGAGAGAGAGAGAGAGAGAGAGAGAGAGAGAGAGAGAGAGAGAGAGAGAAAATGGGGTGGTCTAAATTCAAAGGGGAAAAAAGAATAATAAAAACAACGAAAACAAAAAAAGAATAAAACAAAAAAACCTGAAAAAAACAAAATTAAAACGTCCCAAAAAGAGAGTGATAGAAAAAACACAGTGTTAAAAAGAAAGAAAAAATGAGAGAAAAAGAGAGAAAAGCACGCGGGAAAGAGAAGAAAGGCTGTAAAAGTGAAAAAACGAGAACACAAAGATAAAAAGAGTGAAATATCACAAAGAGATGAAAAGAAAGGAAAAGACAAAGAGATCAAGTGATCAAGAGAGAGAGAGAGAGAGAGAGAGAGAGAGAGAGAGAGAAAGAGAGAGAGAGAGGATAGAAAAACTACAAAGGGGTAAAAAAACAGAAAGAGATAAAAAGAGAGAAAAAAAAACAGAGATCAAAAGAAAGAAAAGTACAAAGCGTTAAGAAGAGAGAGTGATAGAAAGCCATGAAGAAATAAAAATAGAGAAAAAATACAGAGAGAGAGAGAGAGAGAGAGAGAGAGAGAGAGAGAGAGAGAGAGAGAGAGAGAGAGAGAGAGAGAAACCCTCAGAGTGTGAAAAAGGGAGAAAAACACAAAGGTCTCAAGAAAGGAGAATGATAGACAAGATACAAAGAGTTCAAAAGAGAAAGAGAAAAAAAAATGCTAAAAGAGATAAAAAGAAAGAAAAACACTAACTGTACAAAAGAGAATATATCGAGTTAAAAAGTGAGAAAAACAGTCTTCGAAAGAGAGAGAAAACAGATAAAAACTCAAATGGAAGAAGAGAGAGAGAAAGAAAGAGAAAGAGAGAGAGAGAGAGATGATAAAAGAGAAAAGATACAAAAGATATATATATATATATATATATATATATATATATATATATATATATATATATATATGAAGGGAAAACAGGGAGAAAACAAAGTGAGAAAAAGAGAGAAAAGCACAAATTGTGAAGAAAGAAAGAGACGGAGAGAGAAGCACACACACACACACACACACACACACACACACACACACACACACACACACACACACACACAAATACTCACACACAGACAAGCGCACTCAATCACAGTCACATACAAACACACGAAAAATTAGTGTTTTTGCATGTGTGTATGTGAGAATGTGTTTGAGAGAGAGATGTATGTATGTGTGTGTATGTGTTTGAGAGAGAGAGAGAGATAGAGAGGAGAAAGAGAGAGAGAGAGAGAGAGAGAGAGAGAGAAACACACAAAAGGTGATAAAGAGGATAAACTGATTGAGAGACAAAGAAAACATCATGGATTAAAGATAGATAGATAGATAGATAGATAGATAGAGAGAGAGAGAGAGAGAGAGAGAGAGAAAGAATTGACTATCAATGAAGTTAATTACAACCAACAGATTATACTCGTTCGTGGAATCTCACGATGAAAAGAGAAATATTTAACCCAACCATTTGTTTCCATCATTTTCTTGACTGTGCAAATAAAGTGTATTGCTCACAAAGTGAAGCGGCGAAACTCTGTACTACATAAGGTTCTTGTACACAGTTCAAATCCCTGAACTTGTTGGGAACATTATAATTTGTAAGTTTTTAAGATGTTCAATTTTAAGATAGCTATGTGTTTCTGAAACCAGATATTTAAAAGGAACGTGATGATTTCGCTCTACTTATTCACACAGTACTTTAGTGTGGTGATAATATTCAGGGATATCTTCCACCTCTTAGAGGGGGAGTCACCGTGGCATAGTCGTTAAAGTGCTGGACTGTGCTATCGTAGTAAGTGAGTTCAAACTCCAGTCGAGCTATTATGTTCACTTTCAGACCACTTCTGTAAGGATGGTCGATATGCCATTAAACAAAGAAACCAAACCCAACCACCTCATAGAAATCATACCATTGGTCCCATTTTCTGATGACTCATGTGTAAATTAATGAGGGGACTCTGAATCGGAAGAAGCAAATCAACAATGAAGTGATTGTTTGCCGCGGGGAGAGAATCAACCATAACAGCAACAATCTTTTAAACGCAGGGTTCTTGTCGTTTATTTCCCAAACGGTTGTTTTGGAAAGACGCAATCCGAGAGTTACAAGATGTTTTACGTTGAGGACTCTCTCATCTTTCTTGTCTTCTTCTATTGTTCGTTTGACTCGCGTCTACTTCCTTCTATGTTTCGACTTCTCTTTACTGGTCTGCTACTCTCGTTCTGGCTCAATAAGCAAGCCAACATATTTACATAACCCAGCAATTTGCTTCTGTCTACACTGCTCAGTTAACGCATTGATCAACGCAATTTCGAAATTTTTGTTAAATATAAACGTCTCTGTTTACAGTGACACATATCAATCAGGTAACGTAGACATGCATTTCTGTAATTTCATTTAACACATATTTACAAAACTCAACTACGTCATATTATAAATCATTGGTTTGATTGCAAGCAAGCAAAGAAAGTACATTTGAGAGTATTATATAATATCCAAATTATACGTGAATAGCAAATCGCACGGTTTCCTTATAAGCATATGTAAGAAAATCAAAAATTCTAAAAAGATTAAAAAAAGAACTGTTTTTAAAGGAAAAAAAAATCAGAAAATAATCTTAACGTTTCGCGATAGAATAAGCTACACAAAATATACATTACCTCCATTCCATAATAGGTGTTGGATTTGTTTTATACATTATCACTAATTCTTCGGCTTAAGCAAAAAGGAAGGATTTTAAAAAGTTTTTAGGAACTTGAAAAAATGCTTTGCCGAGTTTAGGACGAGATCTGAAATATGAGAACTGAACTCACTATCAATGATCGGCTAGTTTAGCTCGCTAACCATGATCTTACGCGAGGCGCCCAAATATAAGACAGACAAGTTATTTTTGCATTTTGTAATGTGTCAAAATATAAATAATTCAAGTGTTCTGAGTATGACATGAAACTGAATCTAGTGATGAGCCTCCAGTTCTGGAGCACTGACTAATGTGCAGTCACCCTTTCGTTACTATTACTTCCAGGTCGATTCTGACTTAGTGTGGTGGTAGTACCTGTTTAGGTCCCATCTGTTGGGCAAATAGATATGTTCGAAAAATATTAGTGGCGGATAGAAATACTTGATACCATATAACTGTGCGCCAATTATTTGTATTGAGAATTGTTTGTTGAAGCTTATTATTATTATTATTATTACTATTATTATTTTACTCTTTTAAGAGTTTTTCACACCAGTATTAGCCGATAGTTTCTCACTGGAGTTTAAGTGGTAGCAAGTCTCATCAAGTCTTCAGGAATCTTCTCAGTATCTGGCCGATGTTAAAAATGCCGTAGTTTGGATGGTCTCTACTCGTCCACGTATTTTCAAGTCCTCCAAGTCTCTATACCAATCCTTTGGGGATTGTACAAAGAACACCAATTACAATTGGCATCACCGTCACTTTCATGTTTTTTAGTTCTCAAGCAAGGTCCTGGTACTTATCTTTCTTTTTGCTTTCTTTCAATTTTATTCTGTGGACTGCCAAGACAGCAAAGTTCACAATTCGGCAGGTTCTATTTTTTTGTTGATTATTACAAGGTCTGGTCGTCTGGCCGAGATTAGGTGATCCGTTTGTATCTCAAAATCTCAGAGAACTTTGTGCGTCTCATTCTCCAGAACAGATTCTGGGTTATGCATATAGCATTTGTTCGTCTGGTCAAATTTCAATTTCTCGCGCAATTCCCAGATAGATAGATAGAGTCGTGTCTTGTCTTATTCTTTTTTTCTCTGCTAATTTACTGAATTCACTTATTATGTGACTGATCGTTTCGTCTCTATCATCACATAACCTACATTTGCTATTTTGTTGTATCTTCTCTATTTTTGCTTTGATGTTATTGGTCCTTATTGCGTTGTTTTGTACTACTATTAGAAGAGACTCAGTTTCTCTCTTAAGGTTTCCTTTTCTCAGCCATGTCCAAATTTTATCCTGTGAAATTCCGCTAGTTTGTCGTTTGAGGTATCCATACCGTAGTTTTTCTTCCCATTTTTGTTTTCAAGTTATTTATTGTTTCGTTGATCATTGCGTTGTTTATGGTGGTTGTAATCAGTCTTCCTCCGCGTATTATTAATATTATTGTCATTATCACTCCTTGCGATTTTTTCACATCAGCCTTTACTGTTGATCTTTCACTGAAGTTTAAGTGACAACAAATTTCCTCTGGTTTCCGGGATTCTTCTCAGTATACGAACCGATTTTAACAATGCTGTGGCCTGGATGGTCTCGATTCTTCCTCTGATTTCCAATTTCTCCTGTTTTTTTTCCAAGCATTTGGGAACTGTTCTAAGGGCACCAAGTACATTTTGTATCACTGTCACTTTCATAACCCCCAGCCTTTTAAAATTCTCTGGCAAGGTCCAAGTATTTGTCTTTCTTTTTGCTTTCTTTCCTTTTCGATCGAGACGGCAAAATCTACTCGATGGCAAATTCTTTTTTCCTGTTAATCAACATTAATTCTGGTCTTCTGATCGGAATTATGTTATTCGTTTGTATTTAAGAAAATCTAAAGAATTTTATGCATCTCTTTATCTAGGACGGATTCTATGTCATTTCTCGGATGAGAGGCTTTGTGCAGAGTCACCAATTTCCTTGCCCTTTGTTCATTTGTCTGATTTACTTCCTTGTCCATCTTAAGAATGACCCTGAGTATCTTACAAGGGTGGGTGGGGGCTGTCCAGGTGTTTATTTCTTCTGTTCCAGACCTTGGTTTCCAGAAGATATTTCTCCTATTGTTTCTCTTTTTTTCCACTTTTCATTATTACTAGGGCACATTTTTCAATGTCAAGTTCCTCCCAATATCCGGGCTGTATATTCTTATTGTTTGTATCAGGGTCTTCAGTTCTGTTTCATTTTTTTGGCAAATACCTTGATATCATCTATGTACAGAAAGTAGTTTTGTGATTCTTGGTGTATGTTCACCTTGGAGCCTTCTTCAAGTTCTTGTAATTCTGTTTTCATGTTATTAATCCATTCAGCATTTCTGTTCTTTGTGAACTCTCTACCAACTTGGTAGAATTTTCTTTTGTTATTTTGTAAGGTTCTGTTTTGTTTGTATTGTTTGAACCCGTCTGTTGAGTCTCCTTTATTTCGCCAATATCTTTTGATTTGTTTCTTCCAGTTGTGCTGTCAGGTTTGTCAGCAGTTGTCTTTTTTTTTTTTTTTTTATTCTTTTGTACCTTTGTGTGCTTAACCTTTCTTCATAGATTCGCTTGTCGCAGTTTATTTATTTGTTCTTTTAACCTCATTTCCCATCCAGGTTTTTAATTTCTGTTCGGATTTTTTTTGGTATATGCCTATATCATGACTGACTAGTTATACTCTTGCATAAATTAGCTCGTTGAATTCGGTGATGTTGTCCGTTGGGATATGTTTTAATAATCTATTAACCTTTTAGGTTTCTACCTTGAATTTTTTTCAGATCATGATTTCTTAAGAATGGTAATGTAATCATGATTTATTATTATTTACTTATTTGAGTTTTTCAGATCAGTTTTAGCTGATGGTCTTTCACTGGAGTTTGAGTGACAGCAAGTCTTCTCAAGTCTCTAGGATTCTTCTCAGTAGTCTGACCGTTCTCAATAATGCTGTAGTTTGAATGGTCTCCACTCGTCCGCCAACTTCCAAGTCCTCCAGTCCCTTTAATAATCCTTTAGTTACTGTACCAAAAGCACCAATTACAATAGGTATAATTGTCACCTTCATGTGCCATAGTTTTTTCAATTCCCTTTGCAAGGTCGAAGTACTTATCCTTCTTTTCACATTCTTTCAGTTTTATTCTATGGTCAGCCGGGACAGCAAAGTCAACAAGAGTCGCCCTCGACTACGATCGCCAACTTCACTTTACTATTAGGTCTGGTCTTCTGGCCGAGATTAGGTGATCCGTCTGTATGTCAAAGTTTCATAGGGGTTTATGTGTGTCATTTTCTAGGATAGATGCTGGGTTGTGCATATACCATTTGTTCGTTTGGTCAAATTTAAATTTCTTGCACATCTTCTAGTGGATCACATTGCCCACCCTGTCGTATCTAGTCTTATTATTATCATTATTATTATAATTATTATTTTACTCCTTGCTACCTTTTCACACCAACGTTAGCTGATGGTCTTTCAGTGGAGTCTGACTGACATCTAGTCTCCTCAGGTCTCTAGGGCTCTTCTCAGTATTCTGACCGATCTTAATTATTATTTACCCCTTTTCGCATTTTTCACACTAGTGTTAGCTGATAGTTTCTCACTGGAGTTTGAGTGACAGCAAGTCTCCTCAAGTCTCCAGGACTCTTCTCAGTATTCTGGCCGATCTCAATAATGCAGTAATTTGGATGGTCTCCACTCGTCCCGTAATTTCCAAGTCCTCCACTCCTGGTTACCAATCCTTTAGTGACTGTACCAACAGCACCATTCACAATTGGTATCACTGTCTCTTAGATGTTCCATTGTTTTTTTAATTCCCTTGCAAGGTCCAGGTACTTATCCATCTTTGCTGTCTCGGCTGACCACAGAGTAAAATTGAACCCTGCCAATAATAGTGGAAGCTAAGTAAAGGATAGATAAACCCTTCAACAAAATACCTAGCAGTTATAGCCGATATGAAAGACAAAAACATTGTACTTTGCGGAACTGCTCATCTCCTTTGGAGAGTGCTATCAAAGTGCAATGTTTTTGTCTTTCATATCTGCTAGAACTGCTAGGTATTTTGTTGAAGGGTTTATCTATTCTTTACTTAGCTTCCACTGTTATTGGCACAGTGGTAGTATTAAGATGCCACATTTTTCAATTTCTCTCTCCAGGTCTTTGTATTTACTCTTTTTATATTTTCTGACTGATATGTTATTATCTGTTGGCACTGACATATCAATTTGAAGGAATGTTTTCTTTTCTAGTTCTAAACCAGTCTATCTGGGTTATTATTCTTTTTTTTAATGGTTTGAATAGCATAGTCTTATTGAACAGTAAAATAAAACAAAAACAAAATTAAATGGGAAGAAAAACAACCGTATAGATAATTCAAGCGACAAATTGGAGAGATTTCTCACGATATGACCTGGATATGGTTAAAAAAGGAAAACCTCAAGACAGAAAATGAATCTCTTTTAATAGCAACACAAAATAATGTAAAATCCAATCATATTAAAGCGAAAATTGATTATACATTACAGAATAGCAAGTGGAGGTTATGTGGAGACAGTGGTGAAACGGTTAATCACATAAGCGAATGCAGCAAACAAGTACAGAAAGAGTTCAAGGACTAATCATGACTGGTTGGGAAAAAGTGATCCTCTGGGAATTGTGCAAAGGATTAGAATTTGACCTTATTAACAAATGGTATATGCACAAACCAGAATCCATCCTAGAAAATGATATACACAAAAATATCTTGGATTTTGTGAGACTCAATCCCAGTCAGAAGGCCAGACCGAGAAGAAAAAAAGAAAGAACTTGTCATCTGGTGAATTTTGGTGTTGCAGCGAATCACCGGGTGAAAAAGAAGGAAAAAGAAAAGATAAAAAAATACTTAGACCTTGCAAGAGAGCTGAAAAAACTTTGGAACTTGAACGGTGACTGCAATATCAATAATTGAAAAGGAGGCAGCAGAAATTGGAAATCAGATGGAAAATCAAGACCATACAGAAGTGTCGATATCGGTTTAAATACTGAGACGAAACGACCAATCAACCAATAAGCGAATGCAGCAAATTAGTGCAAAAAGAGTATAAAACTAGACACGACTGAGTGGAGAAGATGATCTACTGGGAATTGTGTAAGAAATTAAAAATGGACCATACGAACAAGTGATATATGCACAACCCAGAATCCGTCCTGGATAATGAGATGCACAAAGTTGTTTGGGATTTAAAGATATTAACATATCACCTTATCTTGGCCAAACGCCATCCTAGAGATAGTTAACAAAATAAAAGAGAACCTGCCGAATAGTGGACTTTACCGTCCCTGCAGACCATCGAGTAAGATCAAAAGGAAGAGAAAAGAGGGGTTAGTATCTTGACCTTGCTAGAGAAGTAAAAAAAAAACAAAATATGGAATATGAAGGTGACGGTGATACCAATTGTAATTAGTGCACTTGGAACAATCTCTAAAAGACTGGTAAAGGGATAGGAAGACGTAGAAATAAGAGGACAAGTGAAGACCATCCAGGCTACAGAATTATTACGATCGGCCAGAAGACGGAGAAGAGTCCTGGTGGATGACACTTGCTGTCACTCAAACACCAGTGAGAAACCAACGGCTAGCACTGGTGTGAAAACTTCTCAAATAATGATAATAATAATCATCCTCTACTATTATTTTTGTGCCTTCCCTCTTTTTATATAAGACAAAATCACACAGCCCCTTTAGTTTTTAGAGTAAGTTTCTATCTAAAATTATTGTCTTAGCACAGTGATTAATTATGACCGACCTGTGTGTGTATATATATAAGAGAAGACGAGTCTACCGACAATGAAACAAAAAGTATTAGTGACTTGAAATCAGATACATTCCCACGAATTTTGAGGGTGCTATAGATAAAGATGTTATTGTATATCTGCCTCTTTATGCGACCGTTTATCACACTGGACTGACGTTTCTTTGTGCGTGTGTGCGTCTTTATGCAAATAGATCCATTCGAGGCCTTTGAAGAGCTCGTTTTTCACAAGACCAGCCACTGATTGATTTGCTTGTAAGCAAACTACGTAAATAGTATTATCATGTAATAAATACCCAAGTTATTTGGGCATAGCAACTTACACGTATCCAGGTTTCTTAATAAGCCGATGTAAGAAATTCGAAATTCTGAAAGATTCTAGATAAACAGGTTTTAAAAGAAAACTATCATAAAAGAATAAAAAAAATAATCTTAACGCTTCACTTTGTTTGAATTTTGCTATAGAATAAACGATACAATGTATTATCATATTTATAGTCTTAACTTATATGAACATTATTTGTCCTTATTTCACTGAATATAAAGAAAATTATTTGTTCTTATTTCACTGAATATAAAGAAAATACCATGTTAAAATTAAAATTTTAACATGGTATTTTTTATTTCTTGTTCTTTCATTAGAGACTCAAACAAACAATGATTCCCGAAAATTTGACTATATAATCCCACGCCCTCTTTCCACCTTATCTGTGAGGTTTAAAATACACTGACCGTATTCCTTACGGAGGGATAAGACCTCTACTCTTCGCTAAAGAGATGTCCTATGTATGACACGAAACTGCATCTGGTGGTGAGACTCTAGTTCTGGAGTTCCGGAGAGTGTGGAATTACCTCTTTATTACTCTCCGATCCACTCTGATCCTTAGTGGCAGTAACGGGCCCCCCTCTATGATTCAAATAGACCAATTCGAAAATCATTTGTATTAGATTGGAATACCTGAAACCATAGGGCCATATAGCAGTGTGAAGATTACGAATTGTTACTTGAGGTCATAATTATTTACAAATGATTATTGTTAAGGACCTGAAATAATATTGCTTGCAAACTCCCCCCCTAAACCCCAATAAAACAAAAGAAGAAAAGACTGGCTTATGCATTAAATAACCCAAGTGTTAAATACATCACAAAACCAACCAACCAACCAACCAACCAAGTCAAAACAACCCAAATTATCTTTTCATATTGATGTCCTGGATTGGACATTAATGGACATTAATCTGCATTTGATGATGAGGCTCCAGTCCTAGATTTTGGAAAATATGATGTACCCTTTCATTACCATTACTCTCAGGTCCACTCTGATCCTGTTAGCGTCCTATTTATGGGTAAAATAAAACTGTTTAGTCTTTTACTAGGGATTATTATTCACTCATTTGAGCTTTTCACATCAGCGTTAGCCGATGGTTTTTCACTGGAGTCTGAGTGACAGCAAGTCTCCTCAAGTCTCCAGGACTCTTCTTAGTATTCTGGCAGTTCTCAACAACGCTGTCGTTTGGATGGTCTCCACTCGTCCGCCAACTTCCAAGTCCTCTAGTCCCTTTAGTAATCCCTTAGTTACTGTTCCAAACGCACCTATTACAATTGGTGTAATCGTCATCTGCATGTTCCACAGTTTTTTTAGTTCCCTAGCAAGGTCAAAGTATTTATCCTTCTTTTCACATTCTTTCTGTTTTATCCTGTGGTCTGCCGGGATAGCAAAGTCGACTATTTTGCAAGTTCTCTTTTTTTTGTTGATTATTATTAAGTCTGGTCTCCTGGCCGGGATTAGGTGATCCGTTTGTATATTAAAGTCCCATAGGAGTTTATGCGAGTCATTTTCTAGGACAGGTGCTGGGTTGTGTATATACCATTTGTTAGTATGACCAATTTTAAATTTCTGACACATTTCCCAGTGAATCACCTTACCGACCCAGTCGTGTCTCGCCTTATATTCCCGCTGTGCTAATTTGCTGCATTCGCTTATTACATGATTGATGGTTTCATCTCTGTCACCACATAGCCTGCATTTGTTATTTTGTTGCGTCTTATCTATTCTCGCTTTGATACTATTTGTTCTTATGGCATTGTCCTATGCTGCTATTAGGAGAGATTCTGTTTCTCTCTTAAGGTTTCCTTTTCTTAGCCAGGTCCAGGTTATCGGCCATAGAGTTGTTTTCCCCCATTTTTGTTTCCTAGTTGTTGTCATTCTGTCGTCTATCGTGTTGTCAGTATCATTTCTGATGGCTGTAATCAGTTCTCGTACGTGTTTTTCTATGTTGCCTTCGAGCCGTTGTATCGATGCGTCAACGCTGTTTTCGACGCTGGCAAGTCCTCTTCCTCCCTCTTTTCTAGATACATATAGTCTGTCAATGTCGTCTCTGGGATGTAATGCCTTATGCATGGTCATTAGTTTTCTTGTTCTTTGATCCATTCGTTTAAGTTCATCTCTAGTCCACTTGAGAAAGCCCAAGTATTTATTCCTTTGATGAGGTTTCTGCAGGAGATTTTTGTCTCGGGTAGTTTTCTACTTCTTGTGAGATATTTTTTTTGAATCATGTCTTTCATTTCCACTTGTTTGATGGTGTCAGCCACCAAGATACCTAAGTGTTTATAGGTTTTATTTTCTCCGAGCGTTCTAATTTTGTCGTGATTTGGTAGTTCCATTCCGTCAGTGATATGTCGTTTGCCACTTTTCATGACGAGCATGGCACATTTTTCTATGACAAATTCCATTCCTATGTCCTGACTGTATATTCTAACGGCGTGTATGAGAGTTTCCAGTTCTTTTTCATTTTTTGCGAATAGTTTAATGTCATCCATGTACATTAGGTGATTGATCTTTTCTTGCGATATACTAAATTTGTATCCAGCTGTGCACTTTCTGAGTATGTAGTTAAGTGGCATCATGGCTATTAGGAAAAGTAAGGGTGATAGTGCATCCCCTTGGAAAATACCTCTTTGGATCTTTGTTTCAGCTAAGCTTCTTCCTCCTGCTGTCAGCTCCACTCTCCAGGTTTTCATGGTTTTTTCGATGAAGTTTATGACTTCATGTGATATTTTTATGATATTTTTATATTTTATTATTATTCGTTGCAAGATTTTTACACCAGTGTTAGTTGATGGTCTTTCACTAGAATCTGAGAGATAGAAAGCCTCCCCAAGTCTCCTGGATGTTAGCAATGCTGTAGTTTGTATTATCTCGGCACGTCATACAATTTCCAGCTGTTCCAGTTCATTTATCAAGTTTTTGGGGACTGTTCCAAGTGCACCAATTATAATTGGTATCACCGTCACCTTCAAGTTCCATACCTTTTTTTTAGTTCTCTGGCAAAGTCCAAGTGTCTCTTTGATTTTCACATTTTTACTCTGTCATCCGCCGAGACGGCAAAGTCAACTATTCAGCAAATTCACCTTTTTGTTAATTATCACCAGATCTTGTCGTGTTGTCGGGATTTGGTGATCTGTTTGTATCTCGAAATCCCCAAGAATTTTGTTTGTCTCATTTTCCAGGACGGATTCTGGGTTGTGCATATAGTACTTATTCGTATGGTCAAATTTCGATTTCTTGCACAATTCCAAGTGGATCACTTTCCCCATACAATCGTGTCGACTCCTTTTGTGCTAAATTGCTACATTCACTGATAATGTGATTAATCGTTTCGTCTCTATCACCACATAACCTACATTAGCTATTTTGTTGCGTCTTATCTATTTTTGCCTTAAAATAATTGCTCTTTATTGTATTGTTTTATGTTGCCATCAAAGGTTTTCCTTTCTTAGCCATGTCCATGTCTTTTTGTGTGAGATTTCGTCAGTTTGTCGTTTGAAATGTCATTACAGTTATTTTTCTTCCTATTTTTGTTTCCTAGTCATTGTTGTTCTATTGATCCTTGAGTTGTTTGTGTCGTTTCTGGTCGTTATAATTAATCTTTCTTGGCTCTTTTTTTAATGTAGTTTTCGAGCCGTCGTATCGATATATCGATGCCATCTTCAATACTGGCCAGTCCTTTTCTTTTTTTTTTTGACACATTTAGTCTGTCTATGTCATCTCTCGGATGTAAGGCCTTATGAATCTTCATTATCTTTCTTGTTCTCTGGTCTATTTGTTAAAGTTCTTCCTTTGTCCATTTCAAGAATTGTTCCGAGTATCTTATAAGGGATACAGTCTAAGTGTTTATACATTCCTGCAGCAGAGCTTGGTTTCGAAAAGTTTCCTTGTTCGTATGAGATTCTCTTTTGTTATTTTTTCTTTCATCTCCAGTTGTTTGATGATGTCCTCTTCCAATATTTTTTCTTGATTTTGTAGTTCTATTCCTTCCGTTATTTGTCGTTTTTCTGCCAATCATTTTTAGAATGGTACATTCATTATTATTGTTGTTCTTCTTCTTATTGTTATTATTGTTTCTTATTACCTTCTCTCATAAACTATTAAAAAAATCTTTGCACAGAAGAAATACAATATTAATAAAATGTCTACGTACCGATCAGATTTTGTTAAGTAATTTATCCGATAGTTCTCCAAAATGCCCTCTTTATTTCTTTTTCTTACCTTTATTTTCTGAAATCATCTTATTTAATCCTAAATTAAGTTAACCATCTTGCTGTTTTTTATTTGCAAATTGTTTCAAAAATATATTACTCAATCAGAAAAAAAAAAAAAAAGAAAACGAAAAAGGAAAATATCCAATTGGTTAGTTTTTGAAATTTGTCCTAACAGCAAATTTCCAGTTCTAAGAGAAATATTGAAAAATGTCTACCATAATTAGAAATTGAATTAATTATTTTGTAAGTTTCAATTGGATCGCCTCTTATACCTCTAGTTAGTAAAATAAGTAAGTAAAGTTGGCGACCGTAGTCGAGGGCGACCAGAAGGCTCCCTTTTCGATAGCTACTTCACTGTGGTGTAGGAAAGGGCGCTACTCTTTTCCATGGATTGCTTCACTTTACGCTTGATACCTACCTTATATTGTCGAGTGTTAAGCAACGAGGTATCAAGTACCATTTTAAAAGTCTTTGGTATGATGCGACCTGGGATTGAACCCAGGTCTCCCGGACCATTGACGAACACTCTACATTCCTAATTTCTCTAATCTCTCCCTGTAACTGTAATCTTTAACTCTTTTTATTATCTTTGTCACTCTTCTTTGTATGTCTTCCAATTCTATTATTACACTCCAATTTCCGTGTCTCAACGCTGGAGCCCAGACATGAGTTCAATATTCTATATTCTTAAAAGCTAATCATTTCATTTGCCCTCGATATAAAAGATAATATATGAATCATCAAAGCCAACTCCTAGATCGCATTCTTCATGTACATTCTTAATTTCCTTGCTGTTTAATCTACATTCATCTTGAATGTTTTGGGATCTAGTGTGTAACAGTTAACATTTTCCTATATACGATAGTTTAAATATCAAGTACAGTAGATTAAAAGAATAAACTATACAAAACATATACCATCTCCGTTTCATAATAGTCGTTACATTTGTTTTATATATTACAGCTGGTGACTGTATAGTTCTCGGCCTAAGCAAGAAAGAGATGGCCCTGTCAATTGGGGCTGTAGAATACACCAACTACTTCTCTGCAGTGGGGTAAGACTCCCTGCAACGAGTATCTTTGACTATGACACTAAACAATCTGATGGTGAGGTTACAGTAACGCTGGAACTTTTGGGAATGCGGAGTACTTCTTCCTTGCCATCGCTCCCAGGTCCACTCTGGCCCGGAGTGGTAGCACCTGATAGGGTCCTATCTATGGATCAAATAGAACTAAACAGAACTTTTTGGACGTTTAAACTGCGTACTTATGTTAAACTGAACTGTTTGAAATTGAACTGTTTTTAAATAGAACTAAACTGTTTACTTATGCTCAACTAAATCATTTGAAATAGAACTGTTTTGTCATTTACCTGTTTGTAAAGAAAAACAATACCAATTGTAAAATGAATTGTTTAAAATTCAATTCGGCGTTAAATGGCCCGAAAAATGATGCCGTAAAACAAAACAACGCAAACCAACCAATAAAGAAATGACTAAAAACAGATTTTTTAAATTTTTTCTTGGAAGAATTAAATTTATTTGAGAAATGATATGCCAATTGCATTTCCTGTCATGTACATTTCATGAGTCTTGATCATTCTCTTCTTAGTCGGGTCGAGAACTTTTTAGCCCCACCATGTAAACGCAGCCTGGCAATGGTTGTTGAACCGAGGTTGTATTTTTTATTCACTGTGTTATGAATTTTTATTAGATCAAACTTTCCAGAGATGTACTGAATGGACACATTTTTGTATTTAAGAGAAGGAAGTTAGTTTCGTTTTTCTTTTTTTTCAAAATGTGATGTACATGCACTTAAAAATACTTGCCATCTCATATACTTAGACGTGCTCTGAAAGTAATACATCCAACTTATTTTTCCTTACGGAAACTACAATACATAAAGAGAACACAATAACAGCGTTTGATAGAGCAAGTTTTCAGCAACAAAGCATGTTTCCACACATAGTCATCAGAATTAGCTTTTCAGTTTCATCAAGAACAGGAATGGCACGCTCATAAAAATATCCATCAAACCACTAACATTTTTATAGCATCGTTCTCAGGAAAATATTGTTCGTGTAGTCCATCTTTCATCGGCCCAACTGCTTGAATAAATTGATCAAATTGTTCTTCATATAATCGATTGACAGATAGGCTAAATATGACTTTTAAATCACATCGCTATCGCCACTGCTGAAATTGCCCACCGTCTACCTGTGCTCTCGCGTCAACTGTAAACGTCCAATAAGCGTCGATTAAAGTCAATGGACGCTACTTTGCTGAGTGTAAAAATTAAATGTTCGAACTTCCCTTTTCATATCGGAAACTATTTTGCAGATTACCGCTCAGATGCTATCGCTAAGAAAACAAAAAAAGAAAAAGAAAAAGAAAAAGCGGTTTATTGACGAGAAGGTTCAATTCTACTGCCATACCACCAACACCCGCTTTTGAAATTGTAGGACAACAATAAAATAGGAGGCATTACTTTCAGAGTGCCCTTCTTACCAGCATACCATTGCTGGTTAAAATGCATAGCGAATGGCGATGAGGATGTAAAAAATAGTTTTGTAGCTGAAAATTTGCATGATTTTTTTCTGCATGAATCTGTTGTACTTTCCGTGGAAGTTAATAGGAGATATTATTTGTAGATTATTCCTCAAAATAGATAAAGTAATTACATTTCTGGTTGTATATGCATTGATCTAATTCCTCTGCACGAGCCAGATGCAACACAAGGTCAATTTTTAAGCGGAGTTTAACAGGTTTGAATTCAGAGTTTTCCTTCTCTTAGACCAGTTGACATAACAAGGTTAAAAAGCCCAGTCTGCCATAGCTGGAGAGATAGTTGGATTCCTACATTTCCCAAGAGTATTAGCGTTATGCGAAATGCAAACATTTTCGTCCAGTCGCCATGTCCATTTCCTACTGTGATAACTATGGCACAATAAGCGCCCCCAATTTCGTGTGGAATAAAATTTATCTAAACAATTCAGACTGTGGTTCTCGTCTTGGGTGTTATATCGCAACATTTCAGTTGCTTTACTCACTGGCTCTTTTCAGGTGTCTTTTGTCGTTTTCTTCAGGGGATATTGAATCGAATCCTGTATTTGATTAACGAGGTTAGACTTTTCTATTGTTGGATGCATTCCTTTCCCCAAGGGTATTAGTGTTATGTGGAATGCAAATAGCCTCATCCAATATTTGAACTCACGTCTCCGTATGGATTTCCAACTCAATGAAATTCTTCCATCACTTTATATAAGTTGTTGGAACCAACTACGACAAAAGACACTTGAAGAAGGACAGTGAGTACAGCGGTGAAAACAAAGATGATGGTAAGAGACCAAATCGTGTAAATTGTTTATAACAGGAATAATAACTCATCAAAAAAATTTAGACGGAATAAAATTTTTAAAAGAAAATCTTGCTGCTCGAAAAGTTTTACTCAATTTAGTCTAGATTTGATAGCCTCTTTATCTTTTTAGCTATCGGTCCTTAAGATACTCGCTTTTATGTTTTGGTAAAATATCTGCGGCAAAGTGGTTTGCTATACCAGTCTTTAACGAAGCTATCATTGGATTATTTAAAGTTTCTTATTGTGAATTGAATTACCACGACCAGAAAATCCGGCGAACACTTGCACATGACACGGAAACACTGGACAGCTGTTTTGACCTTATTAGGTCTTATCAGCAGTGTATACCGTGGTCTCCACCACTGGAGATCGAACCAGCGACCACAGATTGCAGTGCCTACAACTGAGCCATCAGTCCATATCGTACACAAGTGACGCCAAATTAACTAGTCATGGTAATTGCGCGGCCAATTAACCTGAATGTGTCTTGTAAGTTACATCCGTACTCTTTATCGAGGACACGGTCGCCTCCAGAGCTACGTCTTCTCGAGAGGATTGGAAATACGCATCTGCGTAATTATCATGACCTCAAGGGCAAGGATATAGATGTACATTTTTTTTTAAGTAGAAAATTAAAGAAAAATGTACATAAAAAGTTTCTTGCTTCAAATGTTCAGGCATAATTCCAAGGGGCATCACCCCTTGCAAGCACTTGTCTCCTCACCTGAAATGGGTAAAGGCTAGGTTTATTGGTCGGTTCTTGCGGCGCCCTTGAAAAGGAATGCTGACAGAATCTAAGTAATTTCAAAAAAAGTATTTCGCAGTACATCTCATATTAAACTGACCTTATGTCACATTTTGGCTTCATGAGGAGTCAGATAAAAAAGTTTCTCATGTTCTCGTACGCAAAGGATGCAAATTATAGTTTTCAGTCTGTTGTGGGAATGTGTTTGACATCTGCTCACCTGGTAGGTAAGTGGTTAACTATTGACAACACAGGAGACTACATGATATCTACTTTGGTTTTAGAATGAGGATATTAAAAAGTGGATTGGACAAAATAATATTTCTCCTAAGAAATTGATCTTGAAAGCGGATAACTTTGCCTGTTATAAGCTAACTATGGACAGAAGTTCCCGCTTTCAATTTGATTGGCCGTCAAGAAAGCGTTCTTTCTCTGTTATTTATAGTGCCTTTAAGGTTAAAATAACAATCGTCTTTCTTCCGTTGGCGTCGATTTTCAAACTTCTCCGACACGC